>JAWQFJ010007650.1:0-7500 GCA_034096865.1 Theodoxus fluviatilis
GTTCAGCGCCAGCGGTTTTTATCTAACTCTCGCTGGAACTATCTACAGTAGTCGCCGCTTATAAAACACGCGGTTAATAAAAACAGCCGTTTTTTAAATACAGTTGGTCCAGTCCGGATTTACCACTATGTAAAATTCCGCCGGTTATTAAATACACTATACAGGCGCCGTTTAATAAAAACAATTTCTGTTCTTTTTCTCGCTGTTCGTAGAGTCAGAGTCGATCTCTGCTTGTGAATTCTTGTCAGCAAGCCGTTAGATGACAACTAAAGACGCTTCAGCGTTTGTGTGAACAGTGATTACACCCTTGTCAGCAAACCGTCAGATGTCAATTCAACACTGTCTAGTCTCGCTGGATAAGCAGTGAAACAGAACATGGCTTTAACTTCAGCTCCAAAGAAAAGAAAAAAGAACAGAAATGACACCCAAAGACAAAGTGGACTTGCTTGATCGCTACCGAGAGCTAAATTCTAAAAGTTTGAGGGAGGGTGCTGACATTTTGGGTGTGTTGGCATCATTTCTGTGCCAGACACTGAAAAAAGATGATGAACTTAGGGCTGACATTGCAGAGGGCTCCAGTCAAGGCCAAAGGAAGCGTCGGCGCTGCGGGAAGGATAAAGAGACAGAAGATGGCTTAAAGCGGTGGTTCGACACTATCCAAGCACGCAACACACCTGTACACGGCCCAATCCTGTGTCAGAAGGCGGAACAGATTGCTTCCCAGCTTGGTCGCTCCGAATTCAAAGCTACAGATGGGTGGTTTAACAGGTGGAAGAAACGCAACGGCTTGGTCTTTGTGAAGCAACAGTGTGAAGTGGGAAGTGCCGGTTAATAAAAACGCCGCATATTAAAAACACTTTTGTTCGGTCCCAATGTGTTTTTAATAAGCGGCGACTACTGTATTCTCATCTCAATTAATATCTCAATGTAATGTGAACACAAACGAGATTTGGTCACATATCATCAAAGTCAAGGTCACTTTGACCCGTATGAAATGTGACCAAAATGGGGTAGTGAACCACTAAAAGTGACCGTATCTCATGGTAGAAAGTGCCAATAAGCACCATTGTGCTTCCTATGTCTTGAATTTACAGCTTTGTGTTGCATGACCTTGGATGACCTTGACATTGGGTCAAGGTCACATGTATTCTGGTAGGAAATATGTGTAAAGCAGTTCTTAGTGTATGATGTCATTGCTAGGTTTAGTTGTTTGACCTTGAAGGTCACATGAAGGTCAAGGTCATGTAAAGGTCAATGTCAAGCATGTGAGTCGTATGGGTTTTGCCCTTCTTGTTAATGAGATGTTATCCCAGAGAGAAAATGTAATCAGGAATGTCGATACTTGAATAGAGATTTCCTGCGTCGTAGAGAGTCACTGAAGACATGACCACGAGAACTCTTGATAGCTTTATGAGTAATGTAATGTCACGTAGTGTAATGCAATGCTATGTAGTCCACTGTAATGTAATGCAATGCAGAGCAGTAAGTGCAGTATAGTGCAATGTGATGACAATTAAAACAAGCTTTAATAGACAACTAAAATTGATCAACATTTTGGTTGTATTGTATTGTTTATTACCCTTGTGAAGGGCTGGAGGCCTAACAATAAAGATTTCGTTTGTTCGTTCATACACACGCACACACGCTGGGGGTCAGAATTGACACACCACGTCTTCCTACGCGATTCGTAAGAGGCGAAAAACTAGGGACACTGCGACTTGATTTGCGTTTACTCTAAACCGTTAAAGTGATTTTTGTGCTTAATGGCCTTACATAGCCTACACAGGCTCAAATGCCGTAAAACGCTATCCATCTGTAGCGGCCATTGTCGTAAATTCAGTTTTTTGTCGAGTGCATTAAATATCCGCTTCCGAAATATTTGGCTACATCTCAGTCGCACCCCCACCCCACCCCCGTCTCTCTCTCTCTCTCTCTCTTCTACTATTTGCCAGATGATTGAGGGTGTAAATCTGCTTCTGCTGATACAGAATCGAATTGTCGGTATGATGACATCCAATGCTATGGTCAATGGTGATACAGGAACATATAATTTGCTCATCAATGCCATAATAAAATCCATTAAAATGATTTTTAAAAATTCAGCAGTTTTCTTAATTGAAAAGTCATGCATTAAACTTCTGTTCTATGCTTTGAAAAGAAGAGCAGCTGAGTAATTCATTTTTTATCTCGTATGCATGGCATGCTATCGAAGAGGAACCGCAAGTTTTTTTGTAAATGAGATGTGCCCTCACATTAGTTACTTCTCCAACATATATATTTTGGCTATGTAATGTATTATACGATTGTAAACGGCCAAAGGCCGGCACAGTAAACCGTATTGTTTTTTTCTCTCTCTTTCTCAGTGTGTGCGTGTGTGTGTATCTCTCTCTTTCTCAGTGTGTGCGTGTGTGTATCTCTCTCTCTCTCTCTCTCTCTCCGTCTCTCTCTCTCTCTCTCCCTCTCTCTGTCTCTCTCTCTGTCTGTCTGTCTCTCTCTCTCTCTCTCTCTCTCTCTCTCTCTCTCTCTCTCTCTCTCTCTCTCTCTCTCTCTCTCTCTCTCTCTCTCTCTCTCTCTCTCTCTCTCTCTCTCTCTCTCTCTCTCTCTCCACAAGCACACACTTACACACTTGCAGTCATCCCCTCATCTCTCTCACCTCCGAATGAGACGGCATCCATTTCTGTTGCTATTTCCATGGCCGTGCTGTGCGTGTTGCAGGCTTCGTGTACGCGGGCCTGCAGTACGGCAAGGAGTGCTGGTGTGGGGATTCCTATGGCAGACACGGCACGCTTCCTGATAGGCGCTGCAACACGCCTTGCCCTGGTGATGCCATGGAGTGGTGTGGCGGCTACCTGGCCCAGAGGATCTTCAGCACTGGCCTCTTGCGTAAGTACAGCAGGAGTCTGTGTGCGCAGTGTGATGAACATAAAGAGATTACTGCATTCCACACCTCCAGGAATATGGAGACTCGTTTCCTTTTCGAGAGTGGGTTGGCTTCTTGGTCTGGCGGTTTTGATCACAGGCGATGTGCGAATCACCATCCGTGTGAATTCTCCATTCAAATCGATCATGATGAAAGTGTATTCTTCATTCCCTCTGAATTCCTGAATACTATTTGTAAAAAAATTAACTGAATAACTCTAAGCCACAATTTCAATGCTTATGTTGCGTGTATTGATTTGTATTTTTCCTCCATATGCAATTTTTCCTCATTGTACATTTCTTTTTCCGTTTTTTAATTTTATAATTTTTTGTTTCTTCTTTTTTTCCATTTCTGATTCAATTATGTATGTTATAGTTGGTTTTGTTGTTAATATTCTATATGCCCCCAAGGGTAATGAATAAATTGTGCCTTGCCTTTATGGGGCTGGCACCCAAACTTGAAACTTGAAACTTGTCTCCCGCCCCAGTTCTGGCAGCCTGGGGTGGCCTATCAACGCAGCCCTGGAGAGAGACGACAGGTGGTAGAGTCACATCCAGTGGTGCCGGTCTTTGTCATGGCTCTGGTGCGATGGTTATGTTTATTTGAAAGGAATTTCGAGAGTTGGATGTCGAGTGTATTTGACTGCTGTGGCACCTTGGGCTGTAATCAGGGGCTGTCTATGCGATTGCCGGAAAATTGCAATGGTTTTACGTTACTTTGATGTGGACGTGTAGATATGATACACATTTCCCCAAGGTATGGCATAAGATTTGTGCTGCGTAATAATACATCGTGTATATTCTTCCGTCACATCATACAAATTAACATCTTCTCGGACGAGGAAAGAACAAATATTGTGTATGACCTAATGGTTTGAGTGCCACCATAGGATTAGGAACTTCTAAGATATTGCTACAAAATTAATCATGAGGTTATGGCCTAGATTAATGGCTGTTATGGTTAAAGTCGAGAATGTAAGACGTGCATAGCTTGAAGAGGTCTTTGAATGAACTGCTTGATAAAAGCTTAAAATTAGTTAAGAGCATTTGCTTAAGAACTCTGGTTCCTGAATGAGTAAGCTCGATGTGAATTCATGCTATAAATGAAGGTAACCTGTCAGATTAACAGAATGTATCTTGTCACTTTCAATACAGCCTGACCTGTTCTGTAAACACTGGTGACAGCTTTGCACGACATTAGCTGATCTCATTTTCATTTTCTCACCACTTTCTGTTACGGACCGGCTAACTGGGCTTTAGGTTAGCCTAGCCCGCACAATCAAAAGTGAAAAGAAAAGACACAAACACCAGGTCATATATATATATATATATATATATATATATATATATATATATATATATATATATATATATATATATATATATATATATATATATATATATATAAAGCGGTGTATTAGTAGCAAAATTACTGCTACATACACACAAGCAGCCTTGGCCAACACAAAGGCACAAGGTGCTACCTTAGCGGCCCCCGCCGACAGCAACTACAGGTGACTAAGCGGCCCCCGCCGACAGTCTCAGCACAGGCCCCCACCAATAGAGCTTCGAGTCTCAGCTCACACTGCTCGGCTTGTACACCATGAAAACAACCACACAGACTAACTCATCCGTCCCGGCTTCACTGTCACACATGACAATACATACTCGGTATTTACAATATTAAATGAAAGCGGGTAAAATCAACAGTCACGTCAATGGAAAGCTTTCCTAATGCTTGGGTGTTCTGATTGCAGCCAAGGTGAAGCACTCCGCCACTTTGGTTGGCGCGTCTGCAGTGAGTCATCTGAGACCCGTGAAAATCGTGTTCGTGTTGACATTGAACGGACGCCAAGTGCGACAGGTGGCGCGACTTCTGCACGCCATCTACCAGCCCCAGCATTACTACTACATCCACGTGGACAAGGTCGGTTGCACCCATCCCCGTCTTGTCTTTGGTTGGCGCTCCAGTCGTGTTGCTGTCTTTGCTTTTCAGGTTTGAAAACGGGTCCTATGGCCCCGAGGCAACCTTGCTTTTTCGAGCGAGCAACAAACGTTGCAAGGTTGTTGTGCAAAACTATGGTATCTACATGACCCCTTTGTTTCTCTCACAAGTAAGCTGCAGAAATTGGCTCGTTGTGTATTGGTTCTGGTTGATGTGACATGTGCGCACTGCACTAATGCGATCGCACATAGTCCCACGTGTTACATTGGCATCTATAGGCTACTCATGGGTCCGTAAATTGTCTACTAAAATTCCAACAGCTGGAGGTTTCAAATTGAAACTGAAGCGTTCCCTGTTTCTTGTCGTTAATGACTTTTACTGTACAAAGGTAAAGGTACTCTTTTTCATGTTGCGATTTTTCACTCATTGATGGATGCTCAATCCGCACACTTATACCCCCTGGTCAACGGTCTACTCAACTTTTCACTCCAACATCATCTCAACTCCCTGGGGAGCATGCAACCAGGCTGCACTCCAACACCTCAACTCCCTGGGGAGCATGCAACCATGCTGCACTCTAACATCATCTCAACTCCCTGGAGAGCATGCAACCAGGCTGCACTCCAACACCTTCTCAACTCCCTGGAGAGCATGCAACCAGGCTGCGAATGAACGCCACTACAACTGCAAAAACATCAACTACCATCATCAATGCCGCCACTACCACCGCCTAGATTATTAGGTCAGAACGGCTACCACCACCACCACCACCACCACCACCACCACCACCAATAGCACCACCACCACCACCGCCGTCACCGCCGCCGCTATCACAACTGCCACCACACCACAACAATCGCCATTACTGCCACCATTACCACCTCCACTACCACCACCGAGATCATTAAGACCAAATCACTTCTGCCATCGCTATTCTTGCCACCGCCAACACTACCACGAGTACCACCACCACCACCACCACGTCAACCACCACCACCACCACCACTACCACCACCGCCTTCAATCAACCCACCGCGAACACCACCACCACCAACAGTCGCCATAAATGCCACCACCACCACCACCACCACCACCACCACCACCACCACCACCACCACCACCACCACCACCACCAACCACCACCACCAAAACCACCACCGCCTTCATTCAACCCACCACTAACACCAGTACTGTACACCCTCCACCTCCAATCCTCCTTCTCTACGTCCACCATCGAGAGTCTCGAAGTGCTGCCAGACTGGGGCTCTCCTTGCTCACTGCCCAGACCGTCTTGCTGACGCCCACTGCCCGTGCTGTTGGTCCACAGAGGCAGGAGTTGATGTACCGAGAGCTGCTGTTGCTGGAGCAGCGTCTGCCCAACGTGGTTCTGTCCAAGACTCGCTTCGCCACCATCTGGGGAGGAGTCAGCCTTCTCCGGGCACACCTGCACTTCATGGCGGACCTGCAGAAGATGCAGGCCTGGGACTGGGATTACTACATCAACTTGAGCGAAAGCGACTACCCTATCAAGTGAGTAGCCAGTATAGCACGTGGAATGATGTATCAGATTTTATGTTTCTGAGAGTTGCCGATAAGATGATATTCGTTCATCATTGTCATTGTGGTAGTCGTCTCTATCATCATCATCATCATCATCATCATCATCATCATCATCATCATCATCATCATCATCATCATCATCATCATCATCATCATCATCATTATCAGCTCTCCTACTGAAACAGAAGGAAGCAGCTAAGTGCAGATTTGGACAAAGGGCAGTTTCCTATGCTGGTCCTCTTGTCTGGAATGCTCTAGCTGATAAATTGCGGTCATGTCAAAAGCTAGATGAGTTAAGACAATATCTCAAAGCGCACCTCATTACCAAATGCTACAAGTGACTCCTGATATTGTGCGATGTGAGCGACTCTGCAAGAGTCTGAACAAACGCTGTAACAACCTGCAGCAGCAGTGGTTCAGTTTGTCTCATTACGGACAATGGCTGGACAATACTGCTGTGGCTGCGCATGTCCTCGTATTACTAATACTATTAGTGATCCTTTCTGTGTCAACGGATGCGTCTGCCCTGCCCCGATCTCCCCCGGTAGCCTCTTTGACTGCTTGGGGCCGCTTCCGGCTGAGCTTCTGGAGGAGGCCGCGAGAGTTAGCAGCCAGGGGGTCCAGCTGCTGAAGGGGGCATTGCGGGCTACGGCCATGTGTAGCTTGTAGCCACTCCGCAAGCCAGATGTCTTGTGCTGTGTTCAGGGGCGGGTTTCAAAATGCGAAGATCTCGGTAGATCTACGTAGATCTCGCCGAATGGGCAGTTTCATTCTTTGCTTGCTAGCGAGCCAATCGAAGACGAGCGTAGATTGAGCGAGGCAGCTTGAGAGGTGCCTAGCTTTTAAGATTCGAGACAAAAGTTCGGCGTGGATGCGTTGACCTGCATTCGATGTGTAAACTGTAGGAGGTTTCACGATCTGTTAATGCATTCAACATACACCTTTGATAAATTAATGCTGTGCATGGCTTCTATTTTCTTTGGATGGGTTGCTAGTATCTCGAAATAGAGCGTTTTCTGAATGAACCGGCAACACGTCGGCCATTGAAATGTGGCTAGTTCACCTCTTGTCGTGAC
>JAWQFJ010007650.1:10000-12545 GCA_034096865.1 Theodoxus fluviatilis
ATACACACACGCGCGCGCGCTTACATGCGCTTTCACACACGCAGACACACGTACACACACGTACACACACATACACATACACACACACACACACTCACACACACACACACACACACACACACACACACACACACACACACACACACACACACACACACACGAACTCGCGCTAACATGCCAACGTACAATAGTACCCGCACACCCACGTGAGCGTGCTCAGAATTACACTGCGCACACAAAACGCACGCATGTTCATTCGCTTGCTCGCTTCTTTTCTCGCCGGGGAAAAGTTTGATTTGGGAATGATGAAGCATAGGGAGGCGAGGGAAAGGGGTGCCAGGATATTTCGATGTCAGTTCCCTTTAGTGCGGGTTATTTCCCTCACACCCACCCCTCTTCCGTCACTTCCTCTGACGCCACCCCACCCCCAGCCCCTCATACCCTGCCCACCTCTCCCCTGGTAAACCTTCCCTGGCAAGATGCTTGTAATTTCTCCCTGTGGGCCATTTCGCCCTCGCATCCGGGAGTTTAAAATCCCTTAGGACTCCTGGCAGTGACACATGCAGTGTCTTGGATAACTCACTGCCCGGTGACATAGACAAGTTGGAACAAACATGGCGGCTGCAGACCCCGTGATGTCAAGGATAACGTAAGCGAGGAGGAGGAGGAGGAGGAGGAGGAGGAGGAGGAGGAGGAGGAGGAGGAGGAGGAGGAAGAGGAGGAGGAGTGAGGAGGAGGAGGAGGGAGGAGGAGGAGGAGGAGGAGGAGGAGGAGGAGGAGGAGGAGGAGGAGGAGGAGGAGGAGGAGCAGCGGCAAGAAGAAAGAACATATAAAGGAGAAAAAAGGAGGTAGGAGAAAGAAGACGAGGAAGAAAAGAATAGAGAGGAGGAAATGTAGAGGAGGATGAGGAGAAGACGAAGAGTGATGAGAGGAGGAGGAGGAAGTAGATGAAGAAGAGTGATGAGAAGGAAGAAAAAGTGAGGAAAGGGATGAAAAAAGGGAATGAGGAGGAGGAAGAGGAGGAAGGGAAAATGTGGACGAGAACGTTTTGTTGACCGACTTGTTCGTGCCTGTCACACAGTTCTGAAGTTCAAACGAGTTAGTGGGTCGCCAATTTGCGAAATTCTTTTCCTCGGATGGCCGGAAGTAATACACTGCACTTTAGAGACAGAGAGCTACGAGCGTACTCAAAATCCTGAAAACATTCACACCAAAGTTTGGTTGGATAAGAGCTTATTCATTCCCCCTGCATTATTGATAGACCACCTCGCAAGATAGCCGTGTGAAACATGCCTGTAAGAAAAACATCAGAGAAATTGTTTTTGACTGCAAAGTTTATCAACGTTGCACATAGTCAGATGTGCGGTTTAAACGAAATTGCTTGCTTTGTGGCATTTGCCAACACGGGAGGAAGGGAGGGAGAGAGAGAGAGAGAGAGAGAGAGAGAGAGAGAGAGAGAGAGAGAGAGAGAGAGAGAGAGAGAGAGAGAGAGAGAGAGAGAGAGAGAGAGAGAGAGAGAGGGGGGGGGTAAGGCTGGGGAGGGGGGGGGGGGAGAAAAACAAGAAGAGAGGGGAGCGAAAAAAAAGAAGAGAAAGAATGAGATGAAAGGAATGAAAAAAAGAGAGGAGGAGGAGGGGGTGGGGGAGAATGGGGAGGACGAGGAAAAAAAGAAGGGAGGGAGGAGTAGAATAGGAAATGACGAAGACTTGGCAACGCGGGTAATCTTGTGTTTACCTATGTATGTAGGTGTGTTAAAGGATTCTAGACTGCGATCGAGTTTATGCGGCGCCAATTTGCGAGATTCTTATACGAGGAAAACAGGTACAAACTTCATATAGTGTGCCTTAGACGCAAAATACTATCACAATCCTGCAAACATTTTCGCCAAAGTGTCTAATTTAACTGAGTCTAGCATATTGGCAGTGCTGCACCGATAACTCCCTCATCATTTGGATTGCTTTAGTCTTCGAGCTTTCGAGGCCGTCTCCGGTAGCACTCGCACAGCCGGCCCCAAGCAGCACTTCCCGGGAGGTATCTCGTAGTGCAAATTTCAGAGGACACCAAATCTATCAGGGCAGAATGTGTTTCCTCCAAATTCAGAGGGAGGCACCTTCTGCAGCATTTTGCAGCTAATGTGTCACTGCCTTTGACTTCCCAGCCTGCGCATCCTCTGTCTGACTTCGAGGCAACCCAGCCATGGTGGACCTGCCGACAAAAGGACTTATCTGCGCAGAGAGCAAAGCCATAATTTATGATGGCCGGTGCGTGCAAGGTGGCCTTTGACCGCCCCTTTACCCCCTAGAGTCTGGAATTTTCCAGGCGCAGATTTGGCACTGCGCTTTCTCCAACACCCATGCACTCTGAAACAACTTAATGTTATCACTCCTTCCTCAAGGAACCCCTGTGGGTTCGGGGTAAGAATTGATCCACCGCGTCTCCCTACGCGATTCGTAAGAGGCGAATAACCAGGGACAACGTGACTGGATTACATTTACTCTAAACTGTTCCAGTGATTTTCGTGCTTAATGGCCTTACATAGCCTACA
>JAWQFJ010007652.1:5000-27500 GCA_034096865.1 Theodoxus fluviatilis
GCAAAAAGAGGGACCCCAAGCGCCGCCTGGAGGCCCACAACTCCCTCAACGTGGCCTGCCTCAAGCGCCTCGTCCCCGTGGGTCTCTCCTTCTTCTCGGGCCGTGAGCAGGAGCTGCTGCTACAGGCCAAGGAGAAGCTCATGGTGGTCAGTGATTTTGGTCTTGATGGAGTGATACGTTAGCACGTTCCAGGTTGGGTTACCTGTGCAAGAATGTTTTGTGTGTGTGTGTGTGTGTGTGTGTGTGTGTGTGTGTGCGCGCGCGCGTGTATGTGTTTATGAGCATGCTGATATTGAGGGAGGGAGGGAGAGAGATAGAGAGAATGAGAGAGAGAAGAAAGACACAGAGAGAACAAGGACAAGAATAGAGAGAACAAATACGAGAACGAGAGAGAGAGAGAACGAGAAAGAGAACGAGAGAGAGAACAAGATAGAACGAGAACGAGAGAGAGAGAGAGAACGAGAACGAGAGAGAAAGAGAGAACGAGAATGAGAGAGACGAAAGAGAGAGGGAGGGAAGCTCTCGAAGCTAAAGTCGAAGTAGTTCTGGCTGTCCAAAATGTATTAGAGAAAGGGAAACTGATTAATCGATGGCTGTCGTTTTCCCGTTTGTTCAGAGATATAAGACACGTTCAGAATTTAGTATTTAATATTAATCCAACACACGGATTGAGATACGTTCATGCTCTACACTCATGATGCTGTTCTGATTTTCTCTACATGGGATTCAGTGTGACTTTATTTCTCCAAACATTTTGCAGGATCCTGATGCAGAGATCTATAGACGTTCATGCTCTACACTCATGAAGCTGTTCATTCTGATTATCTCTACATGGGATTCAGTGTGACTTTATGTCTCCAAACATTTGCAGGATCCTGATGCAGTGTGACTTTATTTCTCCAAACATTTTGCAGGATCCTGATGCAGTGTGACTTTATTTCTCCAAACATTTTGCAGGATCCTGATGCAGAGATAGACGAGTTTCTTCTGGGGAGCCTGGAGGTGGACGAAGTGGTGAGTCACGTGTCAAAAGTGTCTAAACTTTGACTCCTCGTTTCTCCTGCTACAGTACGTGGACTAACACTCGAAATGAATGTGTCACAGAACCTCCTCTGGTGTTTGGGCAGTGCTACTGGCTCAGCGCGATAAGTATATATATATAAACTGCACTAACATACTCAATAATTGTGAGTTTAAAAAAGTGAGACTGTTCTTTAAAAAATAACGCAAAATCCTTTCATTCTTGTAGACTGGTTTGTTAGAAATGTACATATACCATCTATTTGTGCCATGTATTGCAGGATGTATTTACAGATTTTTTACAACTTTAAAGTTGGATTTAGAAACTCTACGTGGGGATAAATATGCTACTTATTTACATTTGATAAACATCACGTAATTGTTTCAGAAGATTCCGAACCAATCGTTTTCCGTGAGCCAGTCACTTTGTGATGCGTCTGTGAAAGTAGCCCTCTGAAAAGTGTCCCACACACAAGCCTGGGTTGACTGTGTGTCTGCAGGTGGAGGGAGACAAGTCGCAGTGGCAGAAGGTGCTCTACAAGAAGATCGGGGGATCCAAGGTGCCTGGCCAGGCCAAACTGAGCAAGCCCAAGATCATCAGCCGCATCATCAGCATGGCAAAGGTCATGGTGGGACTGCACATGGTAGGTCTTCTGTCTGGATGGTCTGCATATGCCGTGGACATGTAACTGTAACATTTAAACACAGGATATCACTTATCACTGACACATATAAAACTTACTTGATCGCTCTTAACAGTGATCCAATATATACTCGGTTATGCTGACAGTCCTTGTTTCGAGCTGATTTTGTTACAACAAGAGTAGAAGACGCTGCTGCTGATAAGCTGAGTATATACATTTATTATCAGTCAACCATGGACTATCTTTCCTTGATAACACTAAAGGGTAAATCTGAACGCGGTGATTTACTTCATCGTCTGGAAGAAAATTCTTTAATAAAAAGTTTATTACTGGTTTGCGGAAGCGACGCTGCGTGAATGTGCTTGAACTGATAGAAAGGTAGATGTGAAAAATTTCATTGGAAAACTACATGAATATGCTCATGTAAATGACTGCGCTTTTATCAGAACATAACAACATGTGAAAGAATGTCTAGCGACGTAATTTTGAGGGGAGAACCAGATACTGGATATCCCCATTAAGTAATACACAGAAATCGCAGTAAGAACAGTCATAAACGGGTGCACAATGATGGGTAGTTCCAGTCTTTGGCTTGCTCCAAGCTGACATTCTAACACACAAGATGGCAAACTGCCTTGCAGGTGGAACACCCTTCTGCCTTCAACAAGAATGCTTGGAAGAAGGTCATCTCTACACAGAGGAAGCGCGCCGTCATGGCTTGCTTCCGTATGATCCCTCTGCACGGCCTGCCCAAGTGAGTCCCTTGTCTCGTCTGGTGCAGGGCGTGTGTTGTCGTTTCCTACTCGATTTCCATGAGTGTAATCGATGCTGATGTTGATATTGATGTTACAAAGTGCTTTTAGAATGAGTCCCTTTCCTCGTCCGTGATTGTTTTTTTTTCTTCAGCTTCTTCCTTCTCCGTCTTGTCAAAGACTGGGGTTGTGGCCGAGTGACTTCGAGAATAAAGTCATTATTTTTTGTGGTCTACCTCTTTTTCCCCCTTTCGATTTCTTCCCCAGCAGATTCTTTCCTATGACTTCAAATCGCCTTCCCGTCCCCTCCAGGCTGCTTTCATTTTTCTGATAAGGCCATGCCTCTGCATTTTGCAGTGCTTTGTATCAAGTCGTCCTCACGTGTCTTTCCCACCCAGTTAGCTGTTTCACGTCCCGCCTTGTTCAGGATTTCATCGACGTCTTTTTAGAATGAGCAGCACAACAGATATCTCAAATGAACAATTATACATGATCACACATTTTTTTATAATTAGAACTAGGTGTATTTTTTTGTTTTTGCACAACGCAGAGTTGTGAGAACTGTTAACATAGTCGGAATGTATGAACTATGCAGATGGGTTGATGTAAACAGATTATCACATAGAGTATGCATGCGTGTCTCACTGAGGATTCCATGAACATTAATCAACCTGTTGTAATTTTGCTGTACTATGAAGCACACGATTTGACATTTGCATCCAGGCACCGAGCAATCAACCTGTTCATCAAGTCCTACAAGACACAGTGGCTGGCGGTTGAAGAAACAGACCAAAAGATCCTCATTGAAGACCTCACTGTGAGTTCCTTTCTGCCATCTGCCAGTATAGATTAATGTAGCCCAGATGTTAGAGGAAGATTTTAAAAATTGTAGATACGCTATACATAAGAACAAGAGCATGTATAATAGTAAAGAAACGCAGGTGGTGGAAACGCCTTTTCTATGCTGCTTACACATTTTGTATATAAAATATTTTTAAAAGATTCTTTTAACTGTGCAAGGATTTACCTTTTTGCGTGAGGCAGCATCTGCATGTTCTTGTACGCAAAATCCAAAATCGTACATTAAAATAAAGGTTTGACAAAGCTATATGAAGTGTAATTTTGCTTTTTATATACATGTACTGGACTTAGCTTTATCGATGCGTTGCGCTGATCAAGTATTGAAGACTGCAGGGGTCTAAGCTCAAGCGTGTACCTACTTCTGGTTCAGCGGGCCGACGAGAAGAAAGAGGAGGCTGAGGGGAAGGAGGAGGAAGAGGTGGTCAAGCCAGACCCCATGACACAGCTGATCACGGCTCTCAGCCGCACCGCAACCCAGGAACAGCAGGCCATCCCAGAGGACCACCTCTACATGGCCTACGCCAACATCATGAGCAAGGTGAGAAAATATAAAACCAAAATAATTATATGGCGTGTTGGGCTTTCAACGGAAATTAACTCGTTTCAACTTAACTTTCTGGTCCCTTTATTCGCTCATGGGCTCAGGATCTTTCCAAGGTTGACCATGGAAGATACATGCTGTTACTCCGACAAGGTTATTTGAGCAAGATAGTAATAACCTCCATCGTACCTGTGCAGATACTTGAAAGTATTTGAATGTTGCTGACGCTGTCTCTGACTGCACGGTCTTAACTTTCCGTAGAGTTCTTGGAACAGTGTGATGACCGAATGCCGTCTTTGAGTCGTATCGGGCAGGAACCCATCAAACTGTCACCTTCAACATTTCATATTTTCAATTTCGTGTGTTTTTCCGTTTCTTGTTGATGTTGGCTCAGCGCACCCAAGAATGTCCGACTCGTCTGCGAGAAATGCAACTGAACTTTAAACTGTACGCCCTTGCCTCGGAAGTTGTTTGCCACTGCTGTCTGTATATTATGCTGAAATCACTATTGGTATATCCCAAATCACTTGGACAACAGAGACGACATTTTCTTGTCGGCCATCTTTTATTAAGTGACGCTTTGTAGCTAGCTATGAGTATTTCTTCTGATTGTGGAATCTCTGACAGGCACCAGATCAACATTCATGCCTTTATTTTTGCTACATCGAGACCTGGTGCTTCTTTCAGAGCTGCAGCGGAGAGGATGAGGACGACGACGATGACGAGGGAGGAGAGGATGAGGGACCAGGACAGTCGTTTGAGGTGAGTCTCCCCTAAATGACCTTTGACCCCCTGCAATAATGTTTTTGGCTCGTTCAGTCTTCCTCCTACCACGAAGTTGATTTTCTGAGCATTTTCACCTTTTTGCTTGTTATTACAATCGCATTACTGTAATTTCTAATAGTTATTTAACACTCGAAAAACGTATCTCTTCTCGCTGTCTAAAGTACTCTTTTGAAAATGTCACAAGTTGTATTATGTATGTCTGTAATTGACTATGAACTGAATTGCTTGAATGCTCTCTGGTTTCCGCTTTGATGCTCGTTGAATCTTTCAGACATTCATTGAAATTGTCTGCAAAGGGGTTGTGCCTATTTTCCCTCACACCTTTGGAATGTTCACACTAACTGAAACATTCTTTTTCCAATCATTCTTGATGCATGTCAGATCAAACTGGATAAGCTAAAGGTACTCTTGGGGAATACAATGTCTATGTTTATCATAACATCTGCATGTCTTCAGCACAAACAATAGTCAGAACACTTAGCTCACGTTTGAACGAATCACCCTTGATGTCGAAGCAAAAAAAGAGATTCGCTTCATATTGTAGGTAGCTGTGGGTTTTGCATGTATATTCTTTCGGAATGCCATCCATTCTGCCATAGTGGCATGTAGTGAGCATGGCAATACTGCAACAAATCGTATGCCATAACTTATTCCATCTAGTAATATTCTGTAGAATCTCATCATAGTTGATGATCATTAGTTGTAGATAAACACGAAATCATGTAATTTAAGATCTGGATGACTTCATGACATTGATGTAGCAAATAGTTTACAGCGTTGATATTAATTTTGTTATGTCTTGTTCACGTAATTGAGCTAACTAACGATCCATCTTTGCGCCCATTAAGATAGATGTTGAGTTGTACGTAGTTTATCATATCACAGTATGTTATTTTATTTATCATCAATATATATTTTTCATCCGAGACTAAAATTACGAGTTTATTTCCCTCTGTTGACTCCATCATATACTAATTCCACTTCAATTTGCAATAATATCTCTATTCTTCTTCTGCTGCTGTTGTTGCATCCGTAAATACGTTACTTGTAGTTCAATTTCTTGTAATGAATCTTTTTTACGTGGGTTCTTTTTCTTCCAAACGAATTTCTCAAAATCTTGGACTTCATAAAAAAGCTGTATCCACTTATCATAGTCTTACTAATGTAGTAAATCATTTCCCCCAGTAGTGTGTTAACACTGCGCGAACAGAATTTCTCATCTTTCGTACATCTACTATTGTTGCAGGATTGGACTGCCTCCCTGCTTCTTCATGTCCTTTCATTCTCTTTATCTAATTGCTATTGTGCATATTCCTCTGTCTCTCCCTCTCTCTTTTTATCAAGAACTCCCTCGAGACTGTTTACGTTTGGTTCTTTCTGTGCCTGTCCCTGCCCTTTGCTCTCTCTCTCATCACGTCTCCCCACCCACTCACCCTCTCTCTCTCTCTCTCTCTCTCTCTCTCTCTCTCTCTCTCTCTCTCTCTCTCTCTCTCTCTCTCTCTCTCTCTCTCTCTCTTTCGCCCTCGCCCCCCCCCCTCCCTTCTCTCTCTCTTTCGCCCTTGCCGCCCTCCTCACTCTCTCTCTCTCTCTCTCTCTCTCTCTCTCTCTCTCTCTCTCTCTCTCTCTCTCTCTCTCTCTTTCGCCCTTGCCGCCCTCCTCACTCTCTCTCTCTTTCGCCCTCGCCCCCCCCCCCCCCACCTCTCTCTCCCCCCTTCCCTCTTCCCCTCCCCTCCCCCTCTTCCTCTCCCCTCCCCACCTCTCCCCCCCCTTCCCTTCTCCCCCCCTCTCTCCCTTCCCCCCCCCCTCTCCCCTTTCTCTTCTCCTCTCCCCCCTCTCTCTCTCTCACTCACTCTCTCTCTTCCCCCACCCCTCTTTCTCTCTCTCTCACTCACTCTCGCGCGGACAAAGACACGCGCGCTTGCGCACATTATCTCTGCCTGTCACAAAAGGGCTTCCCGCCTTTCTTCCCCTGCAGGAACAAGAGATGGAGAAGCAGCAGCTGAGGTTTGAGCAATCGCGGCTGGCAGACAGAGGGGCAGCAGAGATGATGCTGCTCTACATGGGCGCCAGCAGAGGTGAGCCCAGACGTGACGTTGTTCACACAATAGTATGAAATATACACTACACGTAACTTTAATCTGAAGCTGGAATATTTTGTCGAAGATCCTCTTCCAGTTTATGTCAAATTTACAAGCAATTTGGGTCGTAGGAACTGATCCATACAGACCTACTTGTTTATGGTGAGATAGAAAAAGGAGTTGCCTTCGTTACGGCATAATTGGAAGAGGAAAGAATGTACTTTGTCCTTTCACTCTCGGAAGCTCCATCCGTAGAAACTACATTGCAAACATTGCAAAAGGAGGAGCGTGTTTTGTCCTATCTCGTGCACAAAAATTGAACGTTCATTTTATTCCATGGACATGACAGCACATTTCAGAGCAGCTTCAATGATTTACTTCCCTTTAATTCAGGGTTAAAAGTTCATCAACGCCATAGTAAATAGGCTGCATCAAGGAAACAGTATCTCATACAATCCGTCAAAGGAGGGTCAAATTGTATTCTGAGCTCTCTAGGGTTGAACAATCGATGAATTGGGGAACTGCTCAACTGATGAAAGTGAATGTGTCTGTAAGGTTTCTGTCATAAGCCTGACCACACCTGCTTTGGCTCCTTGAAGGTGTGAACACAGGCATGGTGACAAGCACCATCGAGCTGGGCATCTCCATGCTGAGAGGAGGCAACACGGACGTTCAGAAGGTGAGGTCCTTAATCCTCCCCAGTGTGTATGTTTGTTCTGCCTTCATTGTCGTCATAGCAGAACAGAAGCAACAGCAGCAGTGACAGTATTTGTCATCATCGTATTTCTTATCATTGACGTCGTCATAATTGTCGTAACTATCAACTGCAATATATTCTATGCCGTTATGTAGCTACGTCAGTTACTGTGATCTCGATGACTATTGCCACTTTCCTTGAGGGGCACATGGAATGAAGCATGAAAAAGTAGAAGCAGAATCAAGAGATCAGGGATAAATGATGTAGAAAACAATTGCACCAACGCTGAATATCGTTGGGTATTAAGCACGTAGTTTCAATTATTTCAGTAGACAAAAAAATGTCCTTTTGAAATTATGTATACACTCAATACGTTGAACATGTCCCAAAATGATGACACCTCGTGTTTCGATGTGTTTCCTATATGATAAGCCTTCTTGTAAACGCTGTGACGATGTGCTTGCTTTCACCAGAAAATGCTGCAGCATCTGAAGGACAAGAAGGATGTGGGATTCTTCACCTCTGTGGCGGGACTGATGCAGCACTGCAGGTCTGTCTTGATGCAGGACGGGGATTTATGCAGGCACACTGTCTCTAAGTAGAACAACAAAGAGCTTTTAGATCCAATATGTAATAGGCTACATCTAAAAGCAATTAAAGTATTTCTTCTTAACTCCATCTCGTCCCATAAACCAACGCTTTCTTTACCCCTTCGCCTTCCTTTAATTTCATTTTTTATGGCTACGGTCCGAAACTCCCTTGGAAACATGGTAGGAGCCTTCATACGACTGAATGAAGACAACGCCCGTAACCAATTGTAATCAAGTATACACATCATGGCACATTATAGTTACAGCCCTCACCACACGACTAAGTGGGTCTTGTCTTTGCAGCGTGCTGGACCTGGACGCCTTCGAGAGGAACAACAAGGCGGAGGGGCTGGGCATGACCACGGAGAGCAACGCCGGGGAGAAGAGTCTGTCCGATGCCGAGTTCACCTGCAAGCTCTTCCGCTTCCTCCAGCTGCTTTGCGAAGGCCACAACCTGGGTTCGTCAATCACACGCAAAGCACGCACGCACGCATGCATACGTCAACCCGAATGGGTGCATTTGAATTATACACTTGCGCGTACATTCGTCAATGATATTTTATGACACAAACATAAGCCATACCAATGAACGCATACTTCAACCCGAATGGGTGCATTTCAATCGCACACGTGCACGTACATTCATCATTGATAGTATATGCCACATAGATAAGCCATACCTATGCACGCATAGGTCTCCACAACAGCTTTCGCACGGATGCGTGAACGCATCTACGAACGTGCGTATGTAAACAAACTCATGCGCAGAGAGAGATCAAGGTATTTGGCAGTAACCGATCTTCTAATTAGGGATAACATATTCGCAGATACTGTGTGTTGTAGAAAAGAAAATAAGGCAGATGGAATACTTTAGTCAGGATTTCCATAGATGCCATTTATGGATAGTGCAGCGTTACATGAGGTCTTTATAATTACTGCATCGAAAAATCCTCACTGTCTACATTTAGTACTGAATATCCGTAAAAGGTTTCACCCTGATAAATCCGCCTAAAATGTTTTCATTTCGGTTTGAAGCGTCTGTTTGTCCAACCTTTTCTTGCTATAATGTTCATGAACGTTTAGGCATTAAGCGTACATGAATGTAGGTGCTCTTCCTTCCGATTGAACTCCCAAGTCATTGCGTGTGCTTGGCGATTGCAGAGTTCCAGAATTACCTGAGGACACAGGCAGGCAACACCACCACTGTCAACGTCATCATCTGCACCGTGGACTACCTGCTCAGGCTCCAGGTCCGTTTCTCAGGAACTCTAGACATGGCAACAACGACATTTAGGGTCAACATGTTCTAACAATTCCTATTAGGACAGGTTGTCGATGGTCATACTGTTGCTTGTTTTGTGTGAGTGTGTGTGTGTGTGAGTGTGTGTGTGTGAGTGTGTGTGTGTGTGTGTGTGTGTGTGTGTGTGTGTGTGTGTGTGTGTGTGTGTGTGTGTGTGTGTGTGTGTGTGTGTGTGTGTGTGTGTGTGTGTGTGTGTGAGTGTGTGTGTGATTGTGTGTGTGTGTGTGTGTGTGTGTGTGTGTAAACTTTGTGTGAAATGCAGAAAGTAATCGGAAGCTGTGTTTCCTTACCTTCAACTGGATACCAATAAAGTATTTACCGTACCCATATAGAATAATTGATGTTCGAATTCGAAAGACCGATATGGGGATTTTATAAACTAATAATCTTTGCATTTCGATAAGTAGAACGAGAAACAATCCTATGCAAATAGAATTGTCTATGATAAGATCCGACATCACGTCCATTATGAACTTTATAGTCCATCCATGAACTTTGCTTGTAACGCACATCCTATCCATTTGAAGTTACGCTGCACCAAATACTTGGCAGAGAGCTGGCCAGCTGGTTACATCAAATCCTCATCTCAGAATTTGAGGTTCAGCAATGGAGATGTTTGAAATCACGAGTAGAGAACTCTTGCCACGTGGCGTAAGATGATTGCCCCGCTTCCCTGAGCTACTTACAGCTGCAGAGGCGTTGCTGTTTGCAGGAATCCATCATGGACTTCTACTGGCACTACTCGGGCAAAGACGTCATTGACGTGGCAGGCAAGGCCAACTTCTGCCGCGCCATCATGGTGGCCAAACAGGTCTTCATCACGCTGACTGAGTACATCCAGGTAAGCTTGGAAAAGGCAATCACGCTATTTACCTCCAGGCAAGCTTGAACTTTGTATTCGCGCTGTCCATGTGTATCCAGGTAAGCTTGAATATGACAATCACGTAGTCTGTGAACATCCAGGTATATAAGCTTTAACTTGTAACCACACCCTTCGTGTAAGTTACGTAAGCGTGGTCCTCATCATGCTGCCCGAGTCCATACATGCAGGTATCGTTTTCATCACCTTGTGTTCATGCAGGTAAGCATCTTTATCGCCGCTGACAGTACATGTAGGCAAGTGTAGTCGCAATCACGTCTGTGTGACGTTAATATGGATGAGAGTCAAATTATGTGCTTTTTACATGTATATTGTTGCACTGCACTGACACTCAGTAAGTAAATTGGATGATCAAGACTACCAAGTCAAACTACCGCAACAATTATGCTACATTAGCCACTTTGTTGTGGAATGTGTGTAGAATCAGACGTCTCTGCTCACGATGAGATCGTCTGTCAGCAGCGAGATTGACATGCGTCAGTTTTATCGAATTTGGACCAAGTGTTTATTGGCTGGTCGAAAGTGGGATTCGCCGTGCCCCGGGAGCACGCTCCAGTACACATATCAATATCCTGGTTGGAGGGTCCTGTCGATGGAACTGTGGATAGGCAGGTGACCCAAACCTAAACGAAACGATCTGTTGGCACCAAACTGGTTCTTTGAACCGGCTGTGTGAAGCGCTTTTAAAGCAGGTGCCGAAAGAATAAGGACTGCATTGCAGTCGACGAGGAGAGTAGTGGGCAGGCCAGTTATATACTAGCATCATTGTACTTGTTTGTGAACAGGGCCCCTGCTCCCTCAACCAGCTGGCTCTGGCGCACAGTCGACTGTGGGATGCGGTGGGAGGCTTCCTCTACATCTTCGCCCACATGCAGGACAAGCTTTCCAAGGTGCCCTGACTCGGTGCCTGTGTGCTTCCCTCGCGCAGTCACTCTGTTTCATGTTGACTTGTGAATCTGCTTGTTCAAATCTTATGACTGCTTATCCAGCCTGAGACCTTTCATGCAAACTAATACGTGGAAAAGGTTGTCTTCATCATTGCGCATTTTGAGTTATGCTTTGATAATGTTTCTTAATCGGAGGATCAAATTACTTTATCGTTTCCCGGTAGTAGATTTGTCGAAGGGTTCTGATCTATTTTGAAAAGGAATAGTTTTGGCCATTTCCTGGGGGTCCCCCCCCGCCCCCAATGCAGATGCTTTAGATGAAGATCGGAGGAAATGCAACTCTCCCTGCTTACCATGCACACTATATATCTCTGCCAGGACCCTGATCAGTTGGAGCTGCTGCGAGAGTTCATGAAGCTGCAGAAGGAGATGATGATCATGCTTCTCTCCATGCTAGAAGGTAAACTCTCGCTCCACTCTCTGTAGTCAAGAGGCTCTTGATTGGTCATATTATATCTCAAACACTGTAAACTCTGCTTAATAATACTTTCAAAGTGATGACTGTACAACTGTGACTTGCAAAATTTGCTTGTGCAGCTTTTAGACTAAATGATTGTACATCTTTCCGATCGCGAATTCCGCTCATAAAGCCCCTGCGATCACCAGTTAGCAGCCAACGTAGTAAAGTGTAAACCAGTTTGAGACTCAGATATGGGTGATGAGTCGCTTTATAAATCTAACCTTTGCTGTTACCTTTTCTCGTAAATTCAATGACTATCTAAATAATAAAAACTGCTGTCTCCTCTGTCGTCGCATCTCTAGTGTTACGAACACAGCTATACAGGTAGGCCTAAACCTACTTGCGGATTTGTGGCGCTTATCAAACTTTCAAAGTATGCTCGAGTACGAGCCATAAGACTTTTCGTACATCTCTAATACTGCTTACTATCAATCAGTTTCAGTGTTGTGCACATGGATAAGAACTGCTTACGAATAAAATGTTGACTGGTTAATGACATTATTTCGACCAGTGTTCACTGACACAATGCAAAAGCAGTCCTGTTGCTGGACCAGTGAATTGGTTGAAAACAAAGATTGTGTCTTTATCTTCGTATATAGTATGGTGGTAAATATGTAGATACTTTTCACTAGCTAATCCCTCATCACACGAGCTGCTTGAACAAAACGGAAATCACTCTTTCCTGGAGTAAACTTGTGGGATCTCTCAAACACATGGTACAGAGTATTTTCATGCATTGAATTGGCAGTGGCTGTAGTATTGACACAAATCAGTGAAAGGGTGGTAGGTGGATGCATAGGGGCACGCACAAGGAGTGTGGTAGCCAGTGCTGATGATCATGCATCAATACTTCTCAGGCAACGTGATGAACGGCCCAATCGGAAAACAGATGGTGGACACCCTGGTGGAGTGTTCAGCGAACGTCGAGGTGAGTGCCCTCAATCTCCTCTTACAGAGTCATCTGCGGCTGGATACTCCAGCGATTCGGCCTGTATCTGCAGAGAGCATACATGTACTGAGTACACGTGTTCTTGTGAAGCTGTTCTTGCTTGTGGCATATTTAGAATCAGAGTATGAGAAATGACAAAATTTCAAATTTTTTCTCGTTTTGCAGATGATCCTGAAGTTCTTCGACATTTTCCTGAAGATGAAAGATCTCACCACCTCCGAGGCTTTCTTGGTATGGCGTTGGACTGTAACATTAAACACACATATATTTTCACTTGATGTAACTCAAAAGATATAATTCATTGTCGTCTTTAAAGTACATGGTAAATATGTGAATTGTTTTATCATCAAATAATTTTCTAAATCATCTCATTCATAAAACTGTTATCAGAATCTTGCTGCCTCATGAAAAAAATGCGTATGCCTCTGTACCCATTTTTTCAAACACTCTTTCCCATAATCTCCATATAAACGGAAGCTTTGATCGCTTTTCTCCTCTTGAATGAAGCGAAACTCCCTGTTGAAGTTTCATTTTGGCAGGATGAGGAATCGACGAGGCTAGCCTTGCTTGCATGATGTGACATTGCTCATCTGTCTTGCCGTGCCACTTGTAGGAGTTTGATGTGAACAAGGACGGTGTCTTGTCCAGCAAAGAGTTCCGAAGGGCCATGGAAGCTCAGAAATTCATCACACGGTTTGTACTGTCGCAAGCATTGCGCTGCTACTTTGTCACTGGCTAGTGGAATGCTTCCAGACATCATCTTGGCCACTGAGACATGGATGGAATATGCCTGGTGTAAATTTGTAAAGGTACGAAGAAAAGTCCACACAGAGACGTCAATTTATACATGATTTGTATCGAGTGTGCTTAATGGCACTGAAAACTGTATAGGATGGCTGATTACAATGTCTTGTTTAGGGTCTTTTATAACCATGCAGTTAGTCATCTTTGAAATATTTTAATGTCGCTTCTTTTGATTTAGTACATGAGGCTTCAGGCACGACGTCTATGGAATTTATAAATAAGAGTTTTTTGGTGGCACGAGGCTACTTTTTACCAGGGTATTCTTTGTGAACCGAAGACAAAGAGGTAGGCAATATTCCATCCTCCTCATCCGGCCACTTTACTCACATCCTTTTTGTGCTTTTCACTCAAAATGCTTTTATGTGTTTTGTTTTTGGAACACATGAAAACTGATCTTTTCCACTTACCTAGGAATTTGATACAAACAAAGATGGTTGGATTTCACACAAAGAGTTCCGTCGGGCAATGGAATCACAAAAGGTGTACTCGGAGTAAGTTAGCATGATCCACGCCGATTGCCATGGGACTTGCCTCTTTTTGGATCTTGATCCTGACCTCTCCCACAACACGCTTGCCTTGCTTTGCCCCACACCCACTCTCTGCATGGAGATGGCTGATGAAGCAACCCGGTTTTGACCCCGATGACTGACGTGGCTGACGGACCGATTAACTTTGCTGAGTTTGCCGATGCAGAATTGACTGCAGCATCGTAGACCCGTTGAAATTTCTGCAGTATGGCGGTTGATCTTTACCTTGTTTCCGCCCGCCCAGAATCGCTCATATCATCGTCATTTGCGAACAAGCTTAGTTACGAATGTATCAGATGGGTTGGAGCTTTTCATATCATTAATTTATGGTAGGAGATATTCTGCATTAGGGCTGTTAGTTAAACAGGCCCCATTTGCTTGATGAGTGCAGTGCGGACTTTTTTTAATAAATAGTTTCTGAGTTTGTCTCCCTCCCCAAGATTTGATTTTCTCCTCCCTCCTTTTTTTTGCTTCTCCAAGAAACCCACTTATTCTCAACTTTTTGTTCCATTAAAAGGAGTTTCCTGTCCTACCCATGGCATACGGCTCAGTACACCTTTGGGACTTAACGTTGAGCAGAGAGAGGCAGCAGCAGCTTCAGTGTGAAGTGGCACCTGCACCTAGCTCAGGATGCACAGCAGTGATGCAGTATCTACTGGTCTGACAACAAATATGACGTCATTCCTATTTCTGTTCGTCTACAGATCATTGTCGATGCGTAGTCGTGAGAATTCCTCTTTAAAGTCTTTCATTGATACTGATTTTGCTGTCACATGCACTTTGCCACGCAAATAAGAGCGTCTAAGAAATGGTCCACAACTGATGATGGACTGATGTCTGCAGGAATCACTCCCTGTCAAGCTTAGATGCATTGAAATAGGCGCATAGTCCCTGCTCGTAGTGATGTGTACACATAGTGGCGTCAGATATATTCCTTAGATGAGGTACGTTACGTTTTCTGTCGCAAACTAGCTAGCAGACATGAGCGAATCTTGCTTGCGTTTATTAGAGCAATCTGAGCATCTTGCCATCAAATTTTGGATTTGAATTAGCAGTATTTTATTAGTTTTGTCACCCACTAGCTAGCAGACATTGAGAAATCATGCTTGGAAGTACTAGAGGAACTTGAGCATCGTGGCACCACATTGAGATTTGAGTTGCGTCGTTATGACTTAACGTCGATAATTTAGTTGCTGGCGAGCAGTCAGCGGACGTAGAAGTGCTGCGTTGCGCCGAATGCCGGGATGTAAGAATGGTTGATGTACTGTTCAGCATGCTCATGGAACAGTACGCACGTGTACTACTGCATTCGTACGCAACGAAGCACAGTCATGAAAGTCCTAAATGTTGTGTACTTTTAACATGATCGTCCTCAGAAATGTTTTCCCTGCCGTCCTGCTTTCCATCTAGCCATTTACTCCGTCTGTGTCCTCATGGTTTCTTTTTTTTCTTTCCTCCCTTTACTTCTGATATTATGTAGGATTAATAAAACTGCGCAATCTAACAGCCATTACGTGAACTGCTGTCTTTTAATTTTAAACTTTTTAAAATATTCCTTTTCTTTCTTATTCCCAATCTTTTCATTCGTTCCACCCTTTCTTTCTATTTTGTTTTGTCTTTTGTTTTCGTGTCAATTTCCCACAAATCTCAAAACCAGTAATGTTAACATCAAAATCGAGGAAAGAGTTTTCCAAAGAGGAGTTTTGCTCAATAGCCTGTTTGGAACAACATTTGTAGCTGCTTGCGCATGAAGTAGAACATTTACCACATGTTGTCTATAATGAAATACGTAATAGCTTTGGCATAACGCTCACATCTCTGTAACTATACACGACGTAATGCTTTCATTATGTTATTAACACAGTGAAACCAAGTGTAGTCTGCTCCACTAGACAAGCTTCTGCTACCACTAATCAGAGAGTAATGTAAACTGCAATTCAGCAATATATTCGTAATGTTCACCAGTAAATTGACGCTGTGTATACATGTAGTTACAAGCGATGTACTTATAAATGTGTTCATATCGCAACACATCACACTGAACAAAGGCATTTAAGTAAATATTATTTAAGGGGTCAAATGAAATACGAGGGAACAGAGTGTGACCAGGGCCGCACATCTACACTTCCGCTCTCATTCAGTCCTGACAAGGACTGAAATGACGATGGCTGTGGCTTCTTTGCAGGGAGGAAATTGAGTACATCATGATGTGTGTTGACGCCAACCAGGACGGCAAAGTGGACTTCCACGAGTTCACGGACCGCTTCCACAACCCTGCCAAGGACATCGGCTTCACCATGGCCGTGCTGCTCACCAACCTGTCCGAGCACATGCCCAACGAGCCACGGTGAGTGTAGAACTCAGGGGATCTTTCAGCGTACAGTCAGTGAGTCTGAGCATAAATCTGATGAGATGCATTGAGTACTCCAGACTTGTCTTAGCACGTGCCCTCGAAGTCAAAGCACGCACAGTCCAAGTGTCAGAGTGCAGCTGATGGTCGAGGGTTGGCACGTCTTCTGTGGCATCTCTTGGTGCATGCGCACTGAGCTACAGATAAGGCAACCAAGATGTCTACCTGGTGAGGTTCAGGAACCACAACTGACTCAATTTTCCGATGTAATTAGTATGGGGCTGCAGGCTAGAGGACAGTAGATTATCATCCTTGAGGAAGAAGCTGAACTTCCTTGGTCTCTATTCACTCAACTTGGTATGACGTTCAGTTCTGTCCCATGCCGATGGAAGTGGAGGCCACCAAGACATATGAAATACACGTATAATTTATTTGCGACAGTTGTAGTCAAATGCAAACTGGGTGTCTGCTGGTGTAGCGAGGAATAAACTATATGCGACACTGATAACGCCAGCCATTTCAATTTCGAATCTAAAACATCCAACATTTCTGTTAGAATATCTGGACATTAAACGCGTGCCATGCCCAACATTATCGCCATTGACATTTCCTGACTCCCTCCATGAAGTATCCTTTCTATTTCCATTTCACATTTCCACTCACTTTGACAAAAGAACAACACACAGGGAAAAGTATTAAACAAAAAATGCATTGACGCATCCCGAAATGTTTGTTAGAGGTCTTCCTCGGAAACATTGTATGGACTGAACCGTTGTAAAACTACATAGCAACCTTTTTCTTTTGTGTGTACCAGGTTGGAGCGACTGCTGGAGAAGGCCAAGAGCGTCTTGGACTACTTCCAGCCTTTCCTTGGCCGCATCGAGATCATGGGTAGTGCCAACCGCATCGAGCGGGTCTACTTCGAAATCACCCAGTCCCACATCGACCAGTGGGAGAAGCCCCAGATCAAAGTGAGTCGCTCACGCTTCCTCCTTGTCGTCGCAATGACACACGACCGAGATTGATGGCGGTTAGAGCGAAATGAAACTTGGAGCAGTGGCAATTTTCTTGTAGGTTGTAATGGTTGTAACATCAGCTGATATTCAACAATCAGTCATGAACACATCATATTGTCAGGAAAAACAAAAACTAATAGTTGAAATACTGACATGCTGGATCATTTCATCCTTTGTAGTTCCCCCTAGGTTGCTTGAGAGGCAAAGGAAGAAAGTAACAGATCGAAAATACATGTACATTCTCTCCAGGTGGAGTTTAATTCATGCAGCATTTCTTCAGCCGAAATGACATTTTAAAAGGAAAACTTCGAAGCTGACTCATTCGATGACCTTTTCTGACTCGATTAATATAGGAATAGTGTGCGTTAATTTGATGCAGCCGCTCTTACAGGCTGATAACGGACCTTTCTCAAATATCTTGAAGCACAGGAGGGTTCACGTTATTTCCATGACTTTATGACTGACCGAAATGGCAGCAAATAAATACGCATACTCTTTTATTGTATAAATGAACTTCCGCACGAGCGAGTGATGCAAGAGCCGCACACGCCCCAGTGGAACTAAACCGTATCGATCCAATGTGCCAGTGAAGTTGCCGACATGCGTCCAGTGTTGATAGTCTTTCCACTTCAATGCTGCCATCTTTATTTCTCCAGGAATCGAAGAGATCCTTCCTCCACAGCGTTGTCAACGAAGGGGGAGACAAGGAGAAGCTTGAGAGTTTCGTCAACTTTTGCGAGGACACCATTTTTGAGGTGAGCATTTTTGCAGTGTTTTGACCTCCTACACCCTACGTTCAAAGTACAAAAAGATGTTCTTCACAAGTTGTACTTTATCGTCATAAAGGCAAGTTATGGCAAGTTCTGCTTGCAACAACAGTTTTTTTCTTATTAGGTTTTTCCCGTTTTCATTGACGACTTTAAAATCAATATTGTATGTAGAAGATCTGGTTTAATCAAATGCTAACGGTATTTGCTGCTCATCTACATGTATGATCAATAAAAGCCACTGGAGCTGTACCTCCAGGTTTTGGCATTAAAAAAAAAGAAAAAAGATCGGGTTCGAACCCGCAACCTCTCGAGAAAAGAGGGGGGGGGGGGGGGGAATAAGGTTCGAACCCGCAACCTCTCACGTGTACAACAACGGGTGGGGTGGCTCTCTCTCTCTCTTCCGAATGCCATACACACATATAAAAAAATAAGCTTCTGTGCGGATTCGAACCCGTACGTGCATCCCCTACAACCAAGCATGTCCCAGCGACAAAAAAATATTCGACGCGCGTACCGAGTGAGCTAATCCATAAAGCTGTGAGGACCTCCAGTAAACCTGGAGGGATAAAAAATCTTTCTTTCTCCTTCACCAATGTCCAATCTCCTCGAAATTACGTCACGTTATTCGACGTCAAATGATCACGTCACACATGCCAAAACTTCCCTTGAGTCGGGACAGAGTTCCGTCCCTTGCCTTTTTTGCAACACCAAAACGTAAAAAAGTCACTTTCTTTTCAAATCTTTATTCTGAAAATTTGATACATTCAATCGGACCTAACTTCCAGTAAGTGTGCAAAATGTCAAGGAAATCCGTCCAATAGTTTTTGAGATATTAGCCGTTAAGTCGGGACTGACAGACACACACAGACCAACAGACAGACAGACAGACAGACAGACAGACAGACAGACAGACAGACAGACAGACAGACAGACAGACAGACAGACAGACAGACAGACAGACAGACAGACAGACAGACAGATAAAGCTGTGAGGACCTCCAGTAAATCTGGAGGGATAATTCATAGTCGCGGCGATCAAAAGCGCAGATGAATACATGAAAGAAAAGTGTCGGGGCATATGCATGCATACCTTTAAGAAAAAACTACAGTTGTCTCTGACGAGTGACTCAGCACACCGAGAGAAGATTAAGACATGACAGATACACGTTTTCTGCGCTGGATGTTCGAAAAGTTGTATTCGCTGTGCTCTGTCGTCGTCTGATTTCGCACCTGCACCACTTCAGTTCCTTGGGTGCATACGGCCAGGCCGAGAATGATTAAATCACTGCGGTCTCTCCCAGGTTGTTTAGTTCAGTTTTCACAAGTACCCCTTGTCCTCGGGCGTACGGTCCCCCTGTGGGTGCGGGGTAGGAATTGACCCATCACCGTGACTTGATTTGTGTTTACTGTATACTGTTCAAGTGATTATCATGCTTAATGGCCTTATATAGCCTATAGAGGCTGATGGGCCGTAAAACACCATCCATCCATCCATCCTCGGGCGTAGGGAGGAGCAACGCAGCGTAAGCATGCTGCGCAAGACATAAGAAGGTTCAGCACAGAATCGATATGCCCCAGCCGGCTCAAGAGCATTCGTGCATGTGCGTCCAGCCTAGCCTAGCCGAGCCTAGCCTTTTTTCTATTTTCTCTATCCTATCCTATTCTACCCCATCCTATTCTACCCCATCCTATTCTACCCCATCCTATCCTATCCAATCTTACCCCATCCTATCCTATCCAATCTTACCCCACCCTATCCTATCTTATCCTATCCTATCCTATCCTATCCTATCCTATCCTATCCTATCCTATCCTATCCTATCCTATCCTATCCTAACCTGTCCACTACCCGATGGTTTCACGCCGTACATGTAGATGGTTCTGCGATAATTACACCACCTTTCTTTCCAGACAACCCAGTGGATAAAAAATTATCGCTGTACCATACTCTAACTATTGGGTGTGGGGATAGACTGGAATCCAGTAGGATAGCCTAATTCTGTACAAGCGTACGAAGGGTATTAAGTCGAGTGTTCAGACCATTTCACTAAAGCCGTATGCTGCGATGTTGACTCTGTCTCAATGTGACCACAGATGCAGCACGCCACCAGCATCAGCGCAGAGGAGCAGCGCCTGGCCGCACTGCGTAGTGGAGCGGTGGCCGGCGACGCAGGGTAAGGCAGCATTGAGACGCATTGAGACTGTTGTCTAATCACAACACCTAGTGGCGACATCGTGGTGACAAGTTTCAGTCACATTGTCTATGTGCAGTCGAAATCACAAGGCAGGTGAAAAATTGCTTCACGTCGTCTACTCGGAGTAGCAGACGCCAAAGACTACAGCAGATTACATGTGCAGCATGCGGCCAGAGCCGCACGATTTGTGACATTGTAGGTCGGTGAGAATCTTTGCGTTTTCGCCTCTTCTGTGACATAATTTGTGGCCTTGTAATCAGTCCCTTTTCAGTTCGTCGTCAGTTTACGCTCTGAGACAGAGCTCCCGTATAAACAACCCCATTTATAATTTTTCTATGTGGTCTCAACTGTTGGATTTTTGCTCCCCCCCCCCCCCCCCCCAGCGTCCCCCAATGAAACATCTATATTATCTTTTGTTTCCTTTTTCACTTTATGTGTTATTGTTGACTACAGTTACATGTATGTACAAATAAAATAATTCACAGATAAGGGCCTATCTGACAGATCTCGTTGGAAATAAGTTGTGACGGTGAAGACATAAATTTGACGACGGTTGCGTTCCAGAGAGGAGCAAATGCGCAAGAGGCCAAAAAGGTTACATTGTGTCCCTTCATCCCCACCCCCCCTTTCCAATGCTCATGTCCACGCATTATCAGTGTGTTTTGAACATGCTCTTGACAGCATTCTGTATCACGTGTATTTGAACATTGATTTACAATGTTCATGGCACTTGTCTCCCTCATTCCCAATTTATACCCACGTTATTAATACCTCAGATTCTTCCTTTGTTTACTGCAAAACAGTTCTGATTGATTAATTGCTTGCAGTTTTATATTATTAACCATACGCTTTATCTTCAAAATACCTTTTACACTCAGTGGCTCTTAGACTAGTTTAGGCAATTTGCAGTTTGTTGACATGTCAGAGTTGAATAATCATATGATTTATCTGCCTGGTATATGCTGAATCATTTTCCATTTTCCTGAACAAGGTAGAGTTTACCCCGACAAATGTGTCGTCTGGTATAAACTGTTTCGCTTCATCTCTCAGAAACATAGGTGATTGCTGCATCATTTTCTGTATAACTTGTCTCAAATTCTACACATTAGCTTTTAATACGTAGAAAACTCATTTGTTCTTGCTTAGATGTATTTTCACTCACAGAGCTCTATTTCGACGAAAGCTTAAGTTTTTTTAGTTAGAAGTTAAATGATACAAAATAAGGCAGTTTCCACTGCATGTAGAATAACTTCTCACTAACCTATCATTGTTTTCTGTTCCCTTTTGTATGTATTTTGCCATAGAACTAACAGCAACAAAGTTTAATTAATACTCTTAATTTGTGCTCATCAAACTACTACTTTAACTTCTGAATTGCAGTTTTTCTGACGGAAGTAACTTCGACTTATCATTCTTATGACTTAAAGATAGTCTGGACTTAAGCGTGTCAATTTCACATATAATCGTCTACAGTGCAGGTGTTGTGTGTGCTTGGAACTAAACTGAAGCTCGACAAATAACGACAACGGAAGGCAATGAACTAATTTGTAGCCAACCTAATTAAGTATTTGCTGATGTACACCACAATTCTTGGGGGATATATTTGCGTAAGTCGAAGTCGGACAGACTTAGAGTGCGCGGATGAAGACTGCGAGAGAGCCGTGCAAGACTTCTGCGTGTCTGTAGTGACAATACTGGCATTGTACTAAATTGAATAAACCCAGATCGCTTTGTCTCATTTGTACAGTAGTAGTAATAATAATAATAATAATAATAATAATAATAATAATAATAATAATAATAATAATAATAATAATAATAATATTAATATTAATAGTGATGATGATGATGATGATGATGATGATGATGATGATGATGATGATGATGATGATGATGATGATGATGATGATGATGATGATGATGATGATGATGATGATGATGATGATGATGATGATGATGATGATGATGATGATGATGATGATGATGATAATAATAATAAAGTTTATTTATACAGCGCATTTTCATATCCATGCTCAAAGCGCTTTACAGGCATGAAACACATGAAACATATAACTAATGCCAAACACAAGTAAAGCAAACTCAAGCACAGTACACATACAATTCATAAGCATACAAGTAGACCATGCCCAAAGCAACACAACACAGCAACAACTTGACACAGGCGAAACCAGTAAACCAATAAGACACGGCACAGGTACATGGCATCAACACACAAGCAAAACAATAACAGGACCAACCACAGGCCCACATATAAAGCACGGCAAGGATGAAAGCCCGTCGCATATTGCACAAATACGCAGAAAGAGAACACTC
>JAWQFJ010007652.1:37500-107500 GCA_034096865.1 Theodoxus fluviatilis
AAATGCCAGGAATAGTGGCATTCACCAGCGTGTAAAATGTCGCTTTCCAGAACGGCACTTCTATGTTTACCTTTTCCCTTCCAGTCGTTCCTGTACATCGCCTGGTACTTCATCTTCTCCGTGCTGGGCAACTTCAACTACTTCTTCTTCGCTGCACACCTGCTGGACGTGGCCATTGGCATCAAGACGCTGCGTACGATCTTGCAGTCCGTCACCCACAACGGCAAACAGGTGTGTTCCCTGTCTTCTTCGGGCACTCACTCAGTCACTGAGGGAGTTCGGGCCTGCTGTAAACAGGACACGAATATCCTCCTCGTCTTGAATGCTCCAAGAAACGTTTTCTATCATCAGCTCTGTACAGACAGACAAACGGACAAACAAATCGCCAAGAAAACAATTCCATGCATCGCCTTATTGTTCGTCCTTTCTTTCTTCTTTGCATCACCCACAATTTACTCCACATCCACCTCACCCATCCCTAATCTCCCGCCATCCATATGTAATGCGAAGCCATCTTATGGGTAGAAATGTATGAAAGCATTGTGTCACCTTTTGTCATCGAATGTTTCGCTCTCATGGAGAGTCCGTACAGATCCATTAGTTTCAGTATGCTCATATGCGTGATGTGCATTCGGGATGCTTTAGAAACTGTGGTACGGTATATTTCAAGCGTGGTGTATGAATATATAATGCTTACAAACACAAACACTCACGCACACACTCACGCACACACACACACACACACACACACACACACACACAAACATTTCCATTCTACGATATTTTTTCTCTTTGAGTCCTAGCAGAGACTTGGGGGAAGCGATTGTGAAAGCTGTGCGCTTTGAATGCAGAGAAAAGACTTGGCTCTGATTTAAAAATATATTTAACTTAGCTTTTATAAACCTGAATTTTTATGTTAAAGGGTTCCTTTCTTTCAAAGCGTTTAGGTTTCACTATTTCATCAAAGGTTGTAACCCTTTTCCTCCTTTCACGTGCAATTTTGTAAATACATTTCCAGTGGGAAAATCTTGTAGAATGAGATGTGGAATAAAATGTGCACATAGCAAAAGCAATGCAAAATTTCGAACATTTATTTTCCACAGAGTGACAAGTAGCTCTACAAGCAAATAGACTGTTGTGACACGAAAACCAAAAGCGATAACATCCTTCTCTTCCAGCTCATCTTGACAGTGATGTTGACGTGCGTGGTGGTGTACCTCTACACAGTCATCGCCTTCAACTTCTTCCGCAAGTTCTACGTGAAGGAGGAGGAGGGGCAGGTTGACTACAAATGCCACGACATGCTCACGGTAACTCTTCCCTACCGCATGGAGTGAGGTTGTAGTTGGAAGCTCCCAAGGCACATTTTGAAACAGATTTTTAGCACTCTGACAGCGCTAACCCCCGCCAAGGAAGCCACACTTTAGGGCAACTAGTGGTTCATGGAGGTACGCCGGCAATGTGGCCTGTATAATTTAAGACGTTGTTCCGCTAACTTGTGAAGATGAGCTTTTAACGCCCTACAGCGGTTGAATAGACGGCTGCTTTTCCATAGCGTGTATAATTCAGGCAGCATGTTTTGCTGGCCAGGCCTGACGCTAAGGAATTTTGTTTGTTTTAACGCCTGGTAGCGATCTCTGAGTGTGGAACGCATTTACCGGCTTGCGGCACACGGCGGCCTACAGCGCTGCGATCAAATTTCTCAATGGCTGTAGTTCCAAAACGAGATAACAGATGACCTCTAAAACATAATGGATTTTTCCTTAGGTGCAACCCTGACCTGGTATCACAGTTCATCAGAATCCGTTTTGAAATTTGTTAGTTATTTTGCACACAAAATAACGCACGCAGGCACCAACCGACAAAACAAAATCATTTTTTTTTACCTCCTTCATTGAGGTAAAAATAAAGACAGCTGTCGGCGACTTTTGTGTTTAGACTAGTTTACTCTGCAATATTTCCCCTTTATCACCTCGCTTTGTGCAGGGCTCAGTTTTTTTACTCACCTTATCTATATCTGATTTCAGTGTTTCGTGTTCCACCTGCACACAGGCGTGCGTGCCGGCGGTGGCATCGGTAAGTAATTATTTTCCTTCTGCCATTTCATAGCAGAGTATTTTTAAATTCCGATGTCACGTAACTGAATACTTTGTTGACGAAAGCAAAGATAAGATGATAAAACCAGTCTTCATTTTCTGTGCTTTATTTTACTTCTGCTGAATTAACGATGGGTGTGTGTGTGTGTGTGTGTGTGTGTGTGTGTGTGTGTGTGTGTGTGTGTGTGTGCGTACGTGCGTGTGTGCGTGCGTGTGTGTGTGTATTTAAAGGTGTAAATATGTTGGATTCGATTATAACACAAAGTAGGAATAACTCTTTATTACTACTACATGAATTGTTGTTTTTTCTGGAAAAATATTATTTTCCGTCTTGTTGTAATATGTATGTGCTTGTGGTGAAGGAAAATGTAAAAGGCAGCAACACTTTTGTCTTGTTGTAATATGTATGTGCTTGTGGTGAAGGAAAATGTAAAAGGCAGCAACACTTTTGTCTTGTTGTAATATGTATGTGCTTGTGATGAAGGAAAATTTAAAAGGCAGGCACACTTTTGTCTTGTTGTAATATGTATGTGCTTGTGATGAAGGAAAATTTAAAAGGCAGCAACAATTTTGTCTTGTTGTAATATGTATGTGCTTGTGATGAAGGAAAATTTAAAAGGCAGGCACACTTTTGTCTTGTTGTAATATGTATGTGCTTGTGGTGAGGGTAAGTGTAAAAGGCAGCAACACTTTTGTCTCTACTTCAGGTGATGAGATCGAGCCAGCAGATGGCGACAGGAAGGAAATGTACAGAATCCTCTTCGACATCACTTTCTTCTTCTTCGTCATCGTCATCCTGCTGGCCATCATCCAGGGTAGGCGTGATTTCACTTTTCTCTTTCAGCAAAGCGTCAATCTCCACACTCGCTCTTATTCATTTTCATCAATAAGCATACAATGAATGATTATCCAACTTCACTGATGCGATGGTAAGTGTAGTTTTTGAGAGGAGCATAACATGAGTAACCATGATCGAAAAACTTTTCTTTGACTGAAATAGTTTACTATTTTCCATGTACATTTTCCCGCACGCACACACACACACACACACACATGCGTGCTCGTACACAAACGAACACACGCACGCACACACACACACACACACACACACACACACACACACACCTCCCAAATTTACTTTAAACTTCCATGCAATGAGTCTTGAAAAGCGCTAGTTCCACTTCCTTTTGCCGCTCAGGTTTGATCATCGATGCCTTTGGTGAGCTGAGAGACCAGCTGGAGCAGGTGAAGGAAGACATGGAGGTAAGTTGATGGCTGAAAGAATGACGCTTGCTTTCTATTCGTTTCTATCTTGCTGATAAACGGAAGATCGATACAGCGTTGTAACTACTGAGCTGTTTTCCTTGCATGCTTTACTCCCAATGGATGAGGGCTGTCTTTATGTCGTCGGTTTAGGGAGCTGAATATTAGGTGGAACTGCATTTTCGATCAGGGAAACACTTTAGGAAAATACCATGAAATTTCCAGCCTCCTTTTAACAGCAGTCGTGACTAGTGTACAAGCACACATCTTTTAAAACTGTTTGAGATCAGCAACTTGCATAAGTGAAGAGACGAGACTCATAGGTTTGTGGGTACGACTCACCGCATTCTTCAACACTTACATGATTCCAGTTTAAGCTGGATTGCGCTTCCCGCTATCATCTCACCTTGCTTCCACATCTTTCTGAGAATCCCTTCTCTCTCTCCCTCTATCCCTTTCTCTCTCTATCTCTTTCTCTCTTTCTCTCTCTATCTCTATTCTCTCTCTATCTCTATCTCTCTCTTTCTCTCTCTGTCTCTGCCTCCGTCTCTCTCTCTTTCTCTCTCTGTCTTTGCCTCCGTCTCTCTCTCTCTCTCTCGCTCATCCTTACCCCCCCCCTCTCTGTCTCTCTCGCTCTCTCTCTCTCTCTCTCGCTCTCGCTCTCTCTCCCTCTCTCTCTCTCTCTCTCTCTCTCTTTCTCTCTCTCTGTCTCTGTCTCTCTATGTGTCTCTCTCTGTCTCTGTCTCTTTCTCTCTGTCTCTCTCTGTCTCTTTCTCTCTGTCTCTGTCTCTGTCTCTCTCTGTCTGTCTCTGCCTCTGTCTGTCTCTGTCTCTGTCCCTGTGTCTCTCACTCTCGCTCACTCTCTCTCTGTCTCTCTCTCTCTTTCTCTCTCGCTCTCTCTCTCTCTCTCCGTCTCTCTCTGTGTCTCTGTGTCTCTCTTTCACTCTCTCTGTGTGTATCTCTCGCTCTTTCACTATCTCTCTCTTTCTCTCTCTCTCTCTCTCTCTCTCTCTCTCCATCTCTCTCCATCTCCCTTTTGTCTCAGGTAGCAATAGGCTGCGAAGTCAATGTAGATTGATGAGGAAAGTGTAAGAGAGACTGACACTCGGGGTATTGCTTTCGATTTCCACATTTGACTGCGAAAAGTGCATTTAAAGTTGCTTTCTTTCAGTCAAAATGCTTCATCTGCGGCATCGGAAAGGAATACTTTGACAAAGTACCGCATGGTTTCGAGACCCATGTCATGAAGGAGCACAACTTTGCAAACTATATGTAAGTACATACAGTGTGAAAGCTGTGTGTGCAAGTATTGTTATGTTGTTCGAACTGATATCATGAGAGTTCTGCCACTGTTTCTGTTGTCAATAGATGTAACGGTTGGTGAACATAATTACGATCACGAATACACCTCGCTTCATGATTTACGTACAACATTTCCGAACACGTTGCATTGAACAATATTTGTGCTCCATTTAATAATGTGTTTTAAGTAAAGGCATTTATGTTATAACCTGTATTAAAGGTACAGTCGAAAGAGGATATGTTCTGGGACCGAGTCTGTACTGGAAAGTAATGTGCATTATTTCATTTGACCTCTCATGTCTTCACTGCAGGTTTTTCCTGATGCACTTGATCAACAAACCAGATACAGAATACACTGGACAGGTGAGAAACTAAAGTGAACACATTTTATGTGTGTCATCTCTTGCTACACTCCTCCCCTCTCTCTCTCTCTCTCTCTCTCTCTCTCTCTCTCTCATCTCTCTCTCTCTCTCTCTCTCCCTCTCTCTCCCTCTCTCTCTCTCCCTCCTTCCCCCTCCCTTCCTCCCTCCCTCCCTCCCTCCCTCCCTCCCTCCCTCCCTCCCTCCCTCCCTCCCTCCCTCCCTCCCTCTCTCCCTCATTCCCTTCCTCCCTCATTCCCTTCCCCTCCAGCTCCAAATGCTAACTTCGACCGAAGTGTTCATCATTCCACGGTGAGAAACAGTTCGTCTTTATGAATCTTGATAAAACTTGAAAGGATCTGTCCGTGATAACAATTTCAGTCATGGCGCTAATGAAAAAGACCGTAAGAAACTCAACAGCCGCAGGTCGCAGCTGAGGAAGAGAGCAACTAGTGGCAGTATCTACATGTATATATGGTTTACCCGTGTTCTATGCTTAATTCACGCCTGTATTGACACCCGTTTGTGTTGCAGGAGACGTACGTATGGGAGCTCTACCAACAGAGATGTTGGGACTTTTTCCCAGTGGGCGACTGCTTCAGGAAGCAGTACGAAGACGAGATCTCTTCCTCCACGAAGAGCTGAGCCTTCTCTCAACCCCATCTCCTCTACTCGCATTCTTGCTCTGTTAGAGTCATCTATATACCTCATGATCCATCAGCTATCACTTCTCTCTCTGTCTCTCTTTCTCTCTCTCAACTCTCCTTTTTCTCTGTCGAAAGAGTCGCCCTACCTGTAAATAGACCGGTGCTATGGTTCGATGGTCTCTTGTTGGACTAGCAGGCAAAATGGCGGCAGTGGAAGCCCTTTTCTGGTTGTGACTGCTGCTCCCACGCACCACGAGACACCAACGTTCAAGTGCCTTCTTTCGCCATGCGCTCAAAGCCAATGTACAGAGATCCTTGTCCGTTGTTCTTGGCAGCCTCGACGCTGACTGATTTGATCTTCAGTTGCTTGTGTGTGTCAGTTCTTCAGTAGCGTGTGTGATGACGATATTTTTTGCTGTTGTTAGTGTCAGATCCATCCACAGTTTTGTATCATGTTATGATGAAATGCAGTGTTCTGTTTAAAACCAGCTGAACCAAGAAAAAGTAATTGAGGCAAAATCTTTCACTGGCGAGTTTGTGTAGATAGTGGGTGAGGAACACTTAATATGCCCTACTTATGGAAAGGAGTTTTCGTGAGCTGCTTGCAGTTACAGTAATTTCATCTGCTCCATCGTGATATTATCATTATTTACGCTGTGAGATTACAAGAACTAATATTTCAGTTTAGAACTGATACAAGTACAATTGTATACGTTTTATAAGAAAAGCATGAATGTGATAACAATCTGATGCATAATGTATCAACTTCTGATTGAAAAATTACTCTAAACGTAGTTGTTTTCTGTTAGTTAATGGCTTCATTTAAAAAGCTTTAATTTACACTGTCTGTTTGGATTAAATGTGAAAAACCATTCTTGTTTTCTATGGTCTGCAGTGTTGTTCAAGATCAAAATACTGTCTTCCTCAGCAGCTTAGTGTGTCTAGGAAGTTGATATTTTTGTATGCTTTCATAAGATTAATTTATGGAGAACTGTCTTCCATGTTTAGTTGACACAATATGACTTTCATTCTTTTGTCTGGACTGTTTGCCTGTAAAAGAACGTAGGGTGATAGACTACACTGTAGCTGTTTTATTGTGCAATACACTAGATCACGTGTGCCACCCCATGTTTACCATGCTGTAGTTTTTAATTCATTCCTTCATGTTTGAATTTCACCAAAGAGGAAAACCTTTTGCACCTGAGGAGTTCTACTTTACCAGCATCCTTTTCATGTGCTGTTTCACTTTTGCCATAGATGTAGGAAAGAGAGTTATAACGATTATTTTGATTATTACGTCGACTTATTTTACTCGAGTTTTGCACGCTGAGTGAAGCAACCCTTTGTTTTTTGGGTGTGGTGTTTATTCCCCCGATCAGAAATCCAGTGCACAATAAACTATTGAAATTCGTGTTCTTTGTTGTTGTGTCCTTATTGCTTGCGGATGTTCAACATAACATGCACAACATTCTGGAAATGACCTATCCATTACTCTGTCTCATACTGCCACGATGCATAGTGGGTTTCCAAGGATCAGAAGTTGCTAGTTTTCTTGGACGTGACAGTTTTCGCCGGCACAAACCTATACCTATTTTCTGTACTTACGTAGTTCTTATCATATTTATACACCAGATCACACACGCACATCAGCGTGTGTGGGCACTCGTGCACGTGCACGCCCAAAACATACAGACGAGCGTACATGTACAAACGTGCGTGCCTTTCTTGCTTAATGAATGCAACGAACCTAGTGTTTGAACATAGATCACTTTGGTTAGTGTGCTATCAGAATACTTCTCGTTACACCTGGGTGCATGCAAGATCAGGTCAAGAAAAAATGTTATGAGGAATCACTACAAACGCAGTTTATGAAATTGGGTTCCTGGAGAGTATACCTAATTGTAACCCAGTATATTATGTATCCAAATGTAGCGCCTCAGTATGCCAGCGAGTAGAAAGTTTTAAAAAATGAACCAAAGAAACAAGAACAAGACAAAGAAAGTCACCACAATTACATGCACATACATTTATTTATATGACAGGCACACAATCTTGCAGAAATGTCAGTGACATCAGCCGTTTCCAAACTCAAAGACGTCTAGCTGTGGAATATCACAATGAAGCACTGGCGTGCGATTATATATTTTAAAAAAGTAAAAGAAGCTACGAGCCAGACTCCTGCTCCTTGAGTAGATTGGCTTCCCGCTATTCACTGTCCCTACACATCATATGTGGAACTCTCTGAGGAAGATATCTGGGTTCATCACGTCAAAGGAAAGGGAAAGAAAACCCCCACCGATAACAGGAGAGAAGGAAAGTGGACTGGAGTGGGGCGATGATAAACGTTCTGATGAAATGATTGGAGTCTATCGAGTCTGTTCTCATGCCTAGACTTTTAAACGCCAAAAAAGCACACTCTCTACTCTACGCGCACTGGTGGCAACATAAATAATATTTCGAACAAATGCTCATCAATGTGAGGCGACTCTTCACAGGTAGTTCGCAAAAGCAGTGGAGACATTGAATCTTCCGATTTGAATGGACATTATGGTTGTTCCCCAGCTCTAGTGAAATGTCTCAGTTGAAAGAAAATGTTCTTTAATCAGCCGAGTTTTTTCTGCACCCTTGTACGTGAGGCGAGCGTGTAACATGCCATGTCCTTCCGGCTCTGCTTAGTTTAGTGAAGAAGTGAGAGGAGAGAGTTCAAAGCACGACGATACAGATGCAGTGGCTGCTTTCGTAGCTCCATCCTTGGAATGTTACAAACCACTGTCTGTTGACGCAACAGTCGATTCCCGTTCATTAACGCCGCCTCCACTGCAACATCGATCCTGCACCACCTTTCCTCGCCACTTTTCCTGGGCGTCCTCGAACAGAACCAAGGAACTTCTTTGCAATTTTCATTTTTAGTAGAAGATAATATTATTTTCCCTTCTTTTCTTTGTGATATTCATGCATGTACAGGTCCATGAACAAGAAACCAAATAATCACCGACCAAACAAATGAAGATGAAAGTGTAACACAGGTCTTCAACCAGTGTGTCTGGGTGACATCAAGAAACAGGTACTTGGGCGAACAAGGACTGAGATCTATCGTTGTGGCAGGTGGAACAACGTGTAATAAAACGGTGCGTTTCCTATCGGGGACCTGGAAAGAGGATCCGGACATTCGGCAGTCAAAACAACCGTGATACGTGTGTGTCCGTGTGCTCTGGTACGCGTGCCGTAATGTCGACTGGTGTGTCAACCCTGTCTGATATTATCCAACTTTCAGGATTCGCCATAGGGGAGTACGTCCATTTAAATAAAACTTCACGAAAAATTCCAAACCTCTTTGGTTTCAAGCACACCAACGAACCAGGCGAGCCACGCATGTAGAGCTGCACGCTGCACGTCCATCACGATGAAAGACCTCGCCCACGACGTACCACCACGACCTCCTTCCCAGCAGCCTTTGTCCAAGATGGATGCCATGGTTGTACGTGATGGGGGAAAGGGCAGGGTTAGTTGTACTTTCGAGAGCACTTCTCTAGCACGTATGACATGCACAGCTCGCTGTCGTCCGTGCACTGGATTTCAGCGTGCAGTCCCCGCAGTTTGTTGCGGAAGGCCTGCTTGCTGCTTGTATACAGCATTTTCTGCTTCACCGTGGCGATCTCGGGGCTCCTGCAAGTGCCAGTGCATCATCATCATCATCATCATCATCACCATCATCATCACCGTCATCGTCGTAGTCGTAGTAGTAGTAGTAATAGTCGTAGTAGTAGTAGTAGTAGTAGTAGTAGTAGTAGTAGTAGTAGTAGTAGTAGTAGTAGTAGTAGTAGTAGTAGTAGTCATTAACAACAACAATATTTATTAACAACAACGGCGAAAACAATAACAACAACGATATAATTTTAAGAGCATTTGTTTCAGAGTGTATCTGTTCCTTCAAGATCTGGTGCATAAATCCGACACCAGTACGTGCGCACGGAAGAGTAATACTTTCAGAGTGCAGGAACAGGGAAGTAAGTAAGCAGAAGACAGTAGCCCTAAGATCATTTTACACTTTCCGAGAAACATGCACACAGCCAAACGCGACGCGAGCTTTGGGATATTGCCTCTGCGTTATTTCAGTGACTCGTCTGATAAAAGTAATCCTTAAATGACATTCTAAACGATACACCTTTTTCTGTAAGCGGGCAAATTAAAAAGCAGATGCATAGTTTACACATGGTGTCCGATATCGGTCAGTGGTGTAATTCCATTAGAACTAATTGAAGTTCTTTTTAGAGCTGGAGGAAGTCCAAGAGACACAGACGCGAATTCGAGTAGGTCGAGGAATAACACTTGGTATGATGTTCATTTTCAAGATATGTATATCATAATAGTGTTAATCTTCAGGACCGACAATTGTTCCAAATAATAAATGTCTGGAACTGTTATCCACATCAGACCGAAGAACCCCCACCTGGGGCTCCTTGGCAGTCAAACTACTCCTGCATGAAGCCGGATACTCTGAACAACATGGCAGCATTTCCACAGAACGTGCACTGCATCACCGCACGCCAATAACAGCTAAAACTCATGTGTAATCCATGTCGGCCTATTGATTTTCCACCAACATTTCAGTGGCTCCAAAGTTGAAACAACAGTCCAAACTCAAGTGCTAAGACCGAGTCTGTGGAAACTAAGACAATGACTATGTCCAAATCAATGGAGGGAGCAATTTACTATTTTGGAAATCATTCTCTTGTTGTCAAGGGTAAACTAACCTTGAACCTTGAAAAAGTTTACTTGTTACATTGCAAGAAACGAGATCGGTTTACTTGCAGTCTTATGAAAAAACAAAGACTTCGACGGCCATGGCGAGGGGAAGCTTACCAGAGGAAGAAGGCGAGCTTCTCCTGCGGCACGTCGTTCTGCATGAACTTGACGTCGAAGACTGCGAAGCGACACTGCCTCTGTTTCTCTGCCTCCTTCAGCTTCAGAACGAAATCCTCGTACGTCTTGTCTGCAACAGCCAAACCATCCATGAATAGGTTTTCCTAACTAGATAAGACATGTCTTGCACACATTTAAGAAATTAAAATCCCGAGTGTTTCCTGCACCCGGAAGAAAAAGCGGAATGGACGGTACCGTATTTTCAAAATTACAGTTATCGAACGTGAAGAGGTCGTCGTCGTTCCAAATGAAAAGGCAATGCCAATGTAGCAAAACCATGATTGATTTCTAAAAAGCATTACTTGATGTAAAAAGGCTCAATGAGACTGCTTTGACAAAACCTCCATAATGAAGGACGAAAGGCAACGTATTTTGCTGTACACAAACACACACACACACACACACACACACACACACACACACACACACACACACACACACACACACACACACACACACTCAGCCAAGAATGACAGATACTTTAACATCGTTTCATTTCAGAGACGGAACAAATCCAAGCGATAGCTACAAATCTCTCTCTTTCTCTCTCTCTCTCTCTCTGGGGGTGGGGGGTCCCAATCTCCTTTCTTTCAATAACAGACAATCTACCACAGCCTACACTTACCTGGAGCTGCGACTTCCTCCACGATGATGGTGCGGTGGTCGTCAGACAACCTGTAGATGGCGTACAGCCACCTGTGACGTAGCTTGATTTCCTCGAACACTCGTAGACAGTCGTCGTGTATGCCCACACCTGACGCCTGCAATGAGGCAGCGATACGTATAATAACAGTTTTAAAGATATGTTTCTATATAGCGACGTATCACCGATGTCCGAGACTCAAACCGCTTGACAATCTTTCCCTGATTAGCAGTGGTCCTCAGCAATCAAAAACGTGCAGCTTACGAGTTGTAAAACCACTATTAGCTCTACCCCACTGACAAAAACGTGTCCATGAAGTGCATTACCAAGAGGAAAAGTCTTGAGAGATGAATACTCGTGTTGCAAGGCACTCAGCCCTTTTCATCCTAGTTACTGAATGAAGACCGAATAATGATTAGAGAGGACGAAGAAGGAGGAGGAGGAGGAGGAGGAGGAGGAGGAGGAGGAGGAGGAGGAGGAGGAGGAGGAGGAGGAGGAGGAGGCGGAGGAGGGGGGAGGGGGAGGAGGAGGAGGAGGGGGAGGGGAGGGGGGGGAGGGAGGAGGAGGAGGAGGAGGAGGGAGGAGGAGGAGGGAGGAGGAGGAGGAGGAGGAGGAGGAGGAGGAGGAGGAGGAGGAGGAGGAGGAGGAGGAGGAGGATAATGCTGGGAATCATCCCTCAACACTATGGCACACAGACAGAGCAAAAAACGCTGGGTTAGCGGGATATGTGAAAGTCAATTCAAGAAGGCTTCGTTTCCATGTTAAACATTTCAAATATGGAAAAGATTGTTTTTATTGGTTAAAAAGAACCACTTGCTGTACCATTTTATATGTTTATCCTTTGTACAGATTATTGTACTATTAAAGCATGGTTGTGTCAGTCAAAGGAGACATGAACTGTTTCTGAGCCGCTTGAATGTGATTCGGCACTGACGTCATCAGTCTGCATCACTCCTCAAACTCAGATGAGATGCATTTCAAAACGTGAGCCAATAGAATTATCATTCAAGTAATTCAAATGTAGTGAAATCGAAAATGTAGACGGATATAAATTTCAGTGGCGTTTTACAGGGATGCACAAACGAAATAACAAGGTCCCAGGGTTACTTACAGATCTTTATAGTTTCAGCATAAAACAGGCCCGTAACAAGGGTAGAAAAGAAAAATAAACATAAAAAGAATGTTACATTGGTATATGTCTCAACCACAACATCCTCAATGACCCTCACTTTCTTATACAAGAAGGGCAAAGCCCATACGACTCACATGCTTGACCTTGACCTTTACATGACCTTGACCTTCAAGGTCAAGGTCAAACAACTAAACCTAGCAATGACATCATACACTAAGAAATGCTTTACACATTTTTCCTACCAGAATACATGTGAAGGTCAAGGTCATCCAAGGTCATGCAACACAAAGCTGTTAATTCAAGACATAGGAAGCACAATGGTGCTTAATGGCACTTTCTACCATGAGATATGGTCACTTTTAGTGGTTCACTACCCCATTTTGGTCACATTTCATAAGGGTCAAAGTGACCTTGACCTTGATGATATGTGACCAAATGTGTCTCATGATGAAAGTATAACATGTGCCCCACATAATTATTAAGTTTGAAACAGTTATCTTCCATAGTTCAGGGTCAAGGTCACTTCAAAATATGCATACAATCCAACTTTGAAGAGCTCCTGTGGCCTTGACCTTGAAGCAAGGTCAACCAAACTGGTATCAAAAGATAGGGTTTACTTTGACCTATATACCACTTGTAGCTAAGGTCGCCATTCTCAATAACGTGGAGAGAAAATTGGGAAAATGTGAAAAATGACTGTTTTTGAGACCACATTTATGGCTCCTGCGACCTTGACCTTGAAGCAAGGTCAAGTCACTATGTATGTTTTTTGAGGCCTTGTCATCATACACCATCATGCCACATTTGGTGTTGATAGACTTAATAGTCTCCGAGAAAAATCCAACGTTTAAGTTTTTACGGACGGACGCCCGGACGGACGCCCGGACGGACGGACGAAACGGCTCAGTACATACTACATAGACTCACTTTTCCTTCGCATGTGAGTCAAAAATGTACATCTACTCGTCCTCTACTCCACTCCCAATGGGAACAAGGAAAAAGCACAGCAGCACAAGTAAAATATCGGTCAGCCTTCTATTATAAAACATAAAAGCACGTAGGTCAGCCCTTGACAAGTAAAACTATCGACCCGTATAAACGTTCGCACCAACCTTCCACCTCTGCCCGCTCTCTGCCTCTCTCTCTCTCTCTCTCTGCCCGTCTCTGCTGTGGTTGTGGAGCCGATCTCTTCTCTTCGTCTGCTTCTCTCTTCGGTGCTTCGCCCTCCTCTTCTCTCTTCTTCTCACCCAGCAGGCGGACCGATCTCTTCTTCTCTCCTCTCCTCTCCTTACGCCGACTCTAGGCAGACTGTAGGCAGACTCAGGCAGACTGATCGCTGTCTTCTCGCTCTCTCTAACATAGCTATCAACTCACAAGCAACTCACGACCTAACTTTTCTCACCACCCTTCAGACCCCAGAGCGAACACTGCTCACCACTCCGGGTCAGAACAAAATTTCTACTCTCTCCAACCCTTCATTTCAATTCCTATACGTCCGTTGGATTACTAACCAGCAAAAAAAACACGTCTCTCTCAAGTAATGTACCTTCGAAACCCATTTCCCCATTACATGGCGTAATTCAAATGTAGTGTTTTCATCGGCATCATACAAATGCAGTGCAGTCGAGTTTTCATTCCAGTAGGTCACATAATGCCCTTTCAATGGCATGATTCAACTCTGGTGCAATCGTGTTCTCATTGGTGTAATGCAAATGGTTTTATATAAACGGCTGTTTGAGAGTGTAGACACGAGGCAAAAAACAAAAGAAAGTGCCGATGTATTTTTTAATAAAAAGGTTCTAAATTATTTGAGCCAAATGGAGATTAGCTGTCATTTTTCTGGTTTCTGTTTTGCGGAGGGAAGAAAAAGACCGTCAGGGTATAATGAAATCCATGTACTAGCGTGAGTGTTTACGTGATTTCAAATTAACAAAAAAAGTCTCTCTCTCTCTCTCTCTCTCTCTCTCTCTCTCTCTCTCTCTCTCTCTCTCTCTCTCTCTCTCTCTCTCTCTCTCTCTCCCCCTCTCTCTCTCCCTCCCTCCCCCCTACCCCCCCCCCCCCCCTTTGTCCCTCTGTCTGCCTTCCACTCTCTTTGCTAGAGATTTCTATGCAGATGAAGAACACATGGAGTTGCCTGAGAACAATGGAAAAGAAGGGAAACACTTTCAGATCAAGCAAAAAATATGAAAGGTACACCGACGACGAGATTTGATCCCAATATACACAGAAACGATGAAGCAGGAAGGCAGGCGGCAGGCATACAAATACAAATGCAGATATGCATGTAGAAAGACAGACAGACAGACAGACAGACACACAGACAGACACACAGACAGACACACAGACAGACACACAGACAGACAGACAGACAGACACACACACACACACACACAGATAGACAGACAGACAGACAGGCACACAGACAGACAGACAGACAGACAGGCACACAGACAGACAGACAGACACACACACACACACACACACACACACACACACACACACACACACACACACACACACAGACAGACAGGCAGACACACATACACACACACACAGACAGATGGACAGACGGACGGACGGACGGGCGGGCGGACGGACGAACGGACGGACGGACGGACGGACGGACAGACAGACAGGCAGACAGACAGGCAGTCACGCAAATACAGGAATCGAGTCACAAACATACGCAGACAGACGGACGAACCGACCGACGGGCAGACAGGCAGGCAGGCAGGCCAGCAGAGAGAGAGAGAGAGAGAGAGAGAGAGAGAGAGAGAGAGAGAGAGAGAGAGAGATGGCACATCACGTTCTACACAAGAAGGATGCTACTACAACAGCAAGGAGAAGGCTTCTACAGAACGGTAGGGTAGCATGGGGTAAAACGCCCATGTGGGGTCAAACGCCCACCCTCGAAATTTCTCAGACAGCGTGACCCAGAGAGATATATGATGCTTTGCTAGCCTCCTCTCGTAAGCAGACGCCGTGTCTACGACAGAGAAGAATCCAGACCAAAAAGCAAGTTTTTCAGAATTATTTGTTTATTTCCTCTTTGTTTTCAGTAATTTCATCGATTCCTACTATTCAGTAATATGATCTGCATCTCAAATGAAACGAAAAAGCTTTGTATTTGGCTGAAAGTAGAATGTCTCAGCTCCAAGCTAGTGATGGTGGAACCACATTCTGCGTCCACTTTCCCGCCAAATTCCACAAATATAAATAATCGGTCAGCCTGGGGCAAGACGCCCATCCCCTAATTGGGGCAAGACGCCCAGGGTAGGCCTCTTGCCCCGTTGTTCCAGTCTATAGCCCTCTCCTTGTTTTCAACTCAATGACAGTGACAATATGCGTGTGTGTTCGTGTATAGATCTTCTTCTCTCTCTGTGTGTGTGTGTGTGTGTGTGTGTGTGTGTGTGTGTGTGTGTGTGTGTGTGTGTGTGTGTGTGTTTGAGACAGACAGACAGACAGACAGACAGACAGACAGACAGACAGACAGACAGACAGACAGACAGACAGACAGACAGACAGACAGACGGACGGACGGACGGACGGACGGACGGACGGACGGACGGACGGACGGACGGACGGCAGGCAGACAGACAGACAGACAGACAGACAGACAGACAGACAGACAGACAGACAGACAGACAGACAGACAGACAGACAGACAGACAGACAGACAGACAGACAGACAGACAGACAGACAGACAGACAGACAGAGACATGATATACTCGATATAATCAGAGTTCTTCAATTTACGCAAAGAAAAACCTAAGTAAATCTGACAGAGTTTTATTTTGCGAAGGTGTGGCAAAATGCTTCACACTAAGGGGCAAATCATTCTTTATTCAGTAGAAGTAGTTCTAGGTTTTTGACTGTTACTATTATCTCTGCTTAGGTGAGGCAAATTTGCCTCACAGGTCACACTATGGGGCAAATCGCCCACCATGGGCGTTTTGCCCCCTCGTCAAGGGCGCTTTGCCCCGTGCGTGGGGCAAGAAGGCCAAATAAATTTTTTTGATTTTTTACCTATTTTGTTTTTATTTTTTATATTATCCACAAATTCTTATAGCAGTTAGTAGCCTATGTAGCCCTCAATATTTAGAGCCTACTTTGAAGTGCCTCTGGTTTCAACAAGAAGAGCCAGCACAGTTCTTGCTTAAGGGGGGCGTTTTGCCCCATGCTACCCTACAGATAACAAGAAACGCGGCGAGCAGAGCCGAAAGCCTATAGTTGCCTGGCAGGCCACCGATGCGGGCAAAAATGTGAAATGGGTCGACAACAGGCAGGCTGAGGCGAACCCCCTCTTTGCCAAACTTTTCGCCATCATGCCCTGTTCCCCGCTACTGCCAGCAGTCTATCTGATGAGCTGGAATCAAGTTGGTGGGTTCCACCCCTATATACAGTCTTGCCAAAAATGCAGGGAGAGGGAACAAAGGCAGCCAGCTGACGCGCATGTAACTTTGTGGCGTTGCTCAGCAGGGATGAGGTATCCGAGTTCCCTCAATGAGATTGCCGAGTCCCATTAACCAGAATTCTGGAGATGAAGACGCACCTAGAAGCGCTTAAAAGAGGCGGAGAGAGGAGCAGAAACTGCATGCCTGCCACGCGAGAAAGTGGATTGCAGAGGATTATTTTTGGAGCCACGAACAAAGGAGGAATGAGTTTCCAGGAATATTCTCTGTAATGATTCCCTCCGTCTAGACAGGTACTGGGAACCTGAATGGACATCTTCATTAATCAGTCCATTTATATTCCAGTAGAAAGTTTATGTATGTTTTGTGCTGTGTTTTGCAGTGGCATCATACGACCGAAAGGAATTTATTATGAGACCGGCACGAATTCTATAGAAACGTTGTGGAAAAAGTGCATGGCTGCGTATTTTAATTTCATTTGTGCAGAAAAATGTATGTGGGCTCTCTCACATGAACTACACTTGGGCAAAACGCGCATACATGCGCACGCAGACACATATATTTCCGAGAACTGCTTAACACCGGAAAAGCATTAGGCTACGTACTATTCTGATGCAGCCGAAGCCGACAGAATTTGGAAAAAGCGTTTACTCTATCTGCTGCACAGCTGTTATTTTACAAAGTGCTGCTTGAAACATGTTTAATCATTCAATGGCGAATAGAAAATCCTAAGGTTGAAATAGTGAGTAATCAAAATTCGCATTGAAATCTGAAACCCTAGGTGTGGAAAGCTAAATACTCAAGCGTTTTATAATCTATCGTGATGTGACAATGTCCTTGTTTCGCCGAAGAGTCGACAAGAAAAGTTTCTCTATCAAGAATTATTAGCTTTGGCCAATGCTTCGTGAGCATGCCTGGTTTATGTTCTGAGTCAAGCGTTCAGTCTTCCACACTGCATGTCATCAGTGACCTGCTGAAGTTGCGTGGTTATCGCTCCTTCGTCTTCTTCTTCTCAAACCATTCATTCACGGCAAGTTTGGAGTGTGTGTGTGTGTGTGTGTGTGTGTGTGTGTGTGTGTATGTGTGTGTGTGTGTGTGTGTGTGTGTATGTGTGTGTGTGTGTGTGTGTGCGTGTGTGTGTGTGTGTGAGTGTGTGTGTGCGTGCGTGTGTGTGTGTGTGTGTGTGCGCGTGTGCGTGTGTGTGTGTGTGACAGCAAAGCTTTCGATTCATTCGTAATAGTGCTAGTCAAAAGCTCCGCTGAGAGTTTACATTTTTTTTGTTTGAATACATAATAGAAACGTTTATCGAAATGCCAACGACACCAGAGTTAAGACCACCTCTCACTTAGGTCCGAGACCGAAACCAGGTACGCCTGCACTGACGAAAACCTCACTTCCTTTTGTCCTGAGTAGATCTACCACGCATGACAGATGTCACACCATGACTTCGTTCTGCTGGCATGTGTCTGCCATCAGTGCCTGCGTTCCTGGCCATTCCCAGACACACCAAAGCACCGCTTCCATCCTTTCCACGCGCCGAACCCTTGTCCTTCTGCCAAGATGACGTCACCACCATGACTAAGCAGACACGAATGAGGAGTCGCTGCTCTTGTGTGTCTGAAAGACCTTCTTCTATCCGTTCAAAAGTTGCATGAGTCCACACTTCCTAGGTAGATCGCTAATGCATTCACACTTCCTAGGTAGATCGCTAATGCATTCACACTTCCTAGGTAGATCGCTAATGCATTCACACTTCCTAGGTAGATCGCTAATGCATTCACACTTCCTAGGTAGATCGCTAATGCATTCACACTTCCTAGGTAGATCGCTAATGCATTCACACTTCCTAGGTAGATCGCTAATGCATTCACATTTCCTAGGTAGATCGCTAATGCATTCACACTTCCTAGGTAGATCGCTAATGCATTCACACTTCCTAGGTAGATCGCTAATGCATTCACACTACCAATAACAAGCTGTATGAGTCCACGCTTCCTAGGTAGATCGCTAATGCATTCACACTACCAATAACAAGCTGTATGAGTCCACGCTTCCTAGGTAGATCGCTAATGCATTCACACTACCAATAACAAGCTGCATGAGTCCACGCTTCCTAGGTAGATCGCTAATGCATTCACACTACCAATAACAAGCTGTATGAGTCCACGCTTCCTAGGTAGATCGCTAATGCATTCACACTACCAATAACAAGCTGCATGAGTCCATGCTTCCTAGGTAGATCGCTAATGCATTCACACTACCAATAACAGCAGTGGCGTGTTTCATAACCAATGCTTTTGCAACCCATACAGGCTTCGAACATTTATGACCCTCAATCGGTTTCTCGGAAACGCTATCAGGCACGTACAACACCGTGAAACTAGCCTCATTTAAGAGATCTGCAAGGGAAACGCTATCAGACACGTACAACACCGTGAAACTAGCCTCATTTAAGAGATCTGCAAGGGAAACGCTATCAGACACGTACAACACCGTGAAACTAGCCTCATTTAAGAGATCTGCAAGGGAAACGCGAGATGGACAAATCGAAATTAGTGTAACAACTCGTTCATTCATTTAACCGAACCAACATTCAGCGACTGCATCTTCCAGACATTCTCTGAGTGTGAGACAAAGTGTTAGTCGTATCTTAAATATCGTGAGGCCTTAAACGAAATCGACTTGAACGAAACCTTCCAACGTATGCTCCGTCAATGAACCTGGCAGGGACTCTATAACTCCAAGCATTCCCCGTGTTTATTTTCTGTTTTGTCTTTTCGCCTACGCTGAGCAGAGAAAAACAAAAAAGAATCGAACTGATATAAACTGATCTTTTATTGTGACTGGCCGACAGCCTTTTTCAAACAAGTGGACTGAGTTGGAAAACCCGCCTTTACGTATTTCGCATTTAAGTATACACACATCTAGAGCGATTTGAGATCTTTCGATTTAATCTTGTATACCTTTAACAAAATGCTCACTAGTAGAGATAGCATATCGCCTTCTAACATACACATGTTTTGGAACAAAATCTTCATATCATCCTGAATCTGACTGTTCTATCAGGCATTCTCTCCTCTCGCAGTTTGAAGGCGAATTAAAATGTGTAACACGGCCATGTACCTGGACACTTTTCTGGTCACGTTCGTATCGCATCCTCTGGCCATGATGTTGACGTACGCTATCATTTACGTATCGTGCAGGTTCTTGCTTAATCATGTTCCTTTCAGTGCAACACAAGTGGGCCTGAGAAATTGAGAGAGAGAGAGAGAGAGAGAGAGAGAGAGAGAGAGAGAGAGAGAGAGAGAGAGAGAGAGGGGGGGGGGGGGGGGAAGGGGAGGGAGAGGGGAGTTTAGGTGAGAGCGAGGGTCGGACACACAAGAAGGCACGTAGGTATACGACCTCTAACACATGGACACACCTGCGTGCATATATAGTACCTACAAAACCAATTTGTTGGCCCTCAGGCACACATTACGGGACCATCTTAAACCACTGTGACTTGTGAGTTTGAGTAAAGACTTCATAGACAAAAACCAAACAACTTTCATGGGAAAGACAAACAAGTTTTGGGAAGCCGTTTAGCGCACAAGCGATACACACACAATGAAACTTAACATGAGTGCAGTCTTAAGAGTTTTTGAGATCACACTCGGAGCAAGCAAAATACCTTACTCTACGTAATCTTTACGTAATCTTTACTTTCATTTGAAAATACCTGTCCATGATTTTTTTAATGTTGCCAACCAAGTGAAGTAAAAGTTATTGAATCATTCAAAAGAACAATTGAAATAATGATAGCGTAATCTGCTGCGGGAAACATCAGGCCTCACGCGTGTCACTTCACAGCAGAAGAAAGAACAGAGGCATTTACAGCTAAGAGAGAGGGCTGTTCGTTTACTTACCATAGCTTATAGAGGGACGGAAGAAGGAATTCTGGGCAGCACCTCGGATGCCTGTTGCCGTCAGGTCTCCCTGCTGGCGTCTGCAAACGCGGAAGAATACCAGTGAGGGTGGTGGTGGCTTGTGCGAGGTTGAGTGAGTGTAAAAGACTTTCTCTCTCTCTCTCTCTCACTCCAAGTCTTTCCGTCAACCGCTAATGTGCAAACGGATACCGGATAGGTCGATACATGGGGAGTGAGTTCGGGGGATCTACTTTATATGAGGGATGGATCGAGCGGCGTAAACACAGTGATGCGTGCACGTGCTTCACGTCGACATGTGGCGCCAGCCAGTGCCATATATGGCGAGGCTTTCGCTAGTGAAAGTGCTCGGCTCCGGACGCTCGCCGAAATTCACACAGTGCAGCATGCTGGAGAAACTTCTCCGAGGATCAAATCTCGCTGAAACGGTTTATCGTTTTCCTCCCGATGTTGGTATCCTCGTTCTACGCGATTTCCCTGCCCAGAACTTACTAGTAGTAGTAGTACCTACCTTCAGAACGAGATTGGACGGCAGGCACGCGTTCCTGGCGCGAGTGGCGTGTGCGTGTTAGTCAGACGAGGGGGAGGTACGGAACAGTGCAGGCCTCACCCAAGTGACGAAGACGAGGGCACTCTGCCAGCCAGCTTGGGCTGCTCTATTTTCAGTCCATGTTCTATTACTTGCCAGTGTGGGGGTTCAACTGTTGCACGGGGAGATTTCTTCAGTGTCAGTATCTACCTTTGTGCCTCTACCTGTCTACCCCTTACCCGCTCTACCCCCTCCCCCCCCCCCCTTCCCTCTCTGTCTCTGTCTGTCTGTCTGTCTGTCTGCCTGTCTGTCTGTCTGTCTGTCTGTCTGTCTGTCTGTCTGTCTGTCTGTCTGTCTGTCTGTCTGTCTGTCTCTCCCTCTCTCTCTCTCTCTCTCTGTTTTTTTTTGTCTCTCTCTCTCTCTGTGTGTGTGTGTGTGTGTGTGTGTGCATGCGTGCGTTCATGTGTGTGCGCGCGAGTTCGATCGAGTTAGTGTTAACCCTACTTAATTGAGTAATTTTCTGTTTGCCTAATAACCTGTTTGAGTGCTAATTCACCTTCCATCTTTCTTTGTTAGTCTCTGCCCGTCAATCTGTCACTCTATCTATCAGTCTGTCAAATTGCCTCCCTCTCCTGCCGGCTCTCTCTCTCTCTCTCGCTCTCTCTCTCTCTCTCTCTCTCTCTCTCTCTCTCTCTCTCTCACGTATAATTCTTGCGATAACTATACTGACTCTCTCTCTCTCTCTATCTCTCTCTATCCCTCTCTCCTCCCCCTCTCTCTTCCTCCCTCCTCCTCTCTCTCTCTCTCTCTCTCTCTCTCTCTCTCTCTCTCTCTCTCTCACCACATTCGAATATTTTGCCTCAAGGGCTGAATGTAAGAAAGGCACTACTGCCTAATTCACTACCCTTGTAAAATAAAGTTCGTTCGTTCGTTCTCTCTCTCTCTCTCTCTCTCTCTCTCTCTCTCTCTCTCTCTCTCTCATTCCTTGGTTACTGCGTCTTCAGTTCAAACATTCCTTTTTAAAATGAAGGCGCAGAGCTGATATGTCGACCTGTTTGCAGGATGCCTTCGTTTTGGGGCAGGGCAGACAGCTAGCTGAGAGTCTTGGTCTGGGTTAATGGGTCGACGTGGTTCATGTTTTCTTTCACCTATGCATGGCTATGAACAGACAGCCCGCGGCGCTGTCAGTGTTTTGCTTCCATCAGTGCCATCAGCAACGTGTTCTTTCTTCCTCTCTTGTCTACGTGCATCTTTTATGGACGCTTTTTCCACCTCCAGACCTGCAGTGTGCGAAAAAACCTACCGTACATGCATGTAGGCCTATGTATAACATACTTCTATTGCGCGCACTGCAAAGGATGCACAGTGGCGCGTGCGCAAATGAATCTCCATGATTTTACGTGGCACCAGCATGTCACTGAAGAAAAGTCAACTCGAATCACACAGTCACTGAGACCCGCTTGCTGGATAGGAAACATCTTGAGGTCTCTTATGAAAACCCTCTTTTTCTATACTCCAGACGCAATGTCTCTGGCAGTTGATATCCAGAGATGCGGTGCTGAAAAGCACAAAGCTCTATCCCCTGCCCTGTGCCCTTTATTTCTGGTCTGCTGCAAGCTGAATGATTTCTCCGTAACCCAGACTAAAGACACTATATTTTCCCAGACTAACATTTTCCAGTGTTTTAAAGCGTGGCTTGCTGTGTATGAGTAGGTTGTAACTTCTGCAGACTTACAATCGTCTGCGTCCGAAATGATAAATGCTGTAGGCCTACTTGAACACGGAATTCTCTTACTTGCCAACGATGCTTTACGGTCTTGTTTTGTCTTTTAGATTATTCGGTCAATTTCCTTTTTAAACACGTATTAACATCTGCAATGGTCGCTCTTGCTTGACCTGAACCAGTAGAAATTATTGAAGGGGAAAAAAATCGATGATGAAAAGAAGACAAGATGTGTCATGACCATGGAGAATCAGAGAAGTTGTCTTTGTTCGGAGGAATGAATCACCGGAGTAGAGAACTTACCAATAAGCGTCGTTACGTATTTCGCTGGTAGAATGATGTCACGCACAATTACGTCAGTTCCGAAAGAAGACATCACTGCTGACGGGTACCTTCTCTCTCTGAGATAGACAGTGAGGTGAGTGGGGCAGTACGGTTCACCAGCCCTTGTTGCCAATGCAGAGCCACTGACAATAAAATCACTGGAGCAGGTTGGAGGAAGAGCAAGTAACGTCTGCATTTCCCCAGGTACGCCTCAGTCTTATGCGAACCGCGTCAGGAGACGTGGCAGGTCCTTCGGATGAGACCTTTATAAACCGAGGCCTAGTGTGCGATACGCATTCACAAAACATCAAATCGCGCACTATAAAGATCCTGACACTCATGTCCTCGACGGGTGAGTGTCGGTCACAGATAAAATACCCAGCACGCAAAAATAGTGCAGCAGTTTCACCAGCATGTTGGTGTTGGCTGCCTTAAAACCTAAGAAGAAGAAGAAGAAGAGGTCTGCATGTACTCTCACTCCCAACCTATAATATTAAGGGGGTTTCTGTCTCCAGTGAGAGAGTTTCTCCAAGAACTCTGTTTAGACGAAGTAGTCGTTGGTCATCCCTCAGTGTTGCAAGAAACTCCATGATATCGCACAGAAGAAACTCACTGGCATCTGCTAATGTACCTACTTTTATTATGCGTCTAAAGTTTCGAAACGCTTGATTTAAAACGTTTTCTTTACCGTGAGGAAGCAAGAAGTCTTGACATATTACGAGTTATTTCTTCTCTCCTTTACGATACGCCATATAATTTCGTCAATAGCCATACAGTGTGTAGTGGTAAAACGTTGTCTCGTTACACATGAAATGCTGATGTGACTCGGGTAAGTTGCTCGAGCTGTAGTGTCTGGTGTGACTACATACACAGCCCGATGCGGGAGCGCCAGTCGCCTACACGTGTAAGAACGAGAACACATAAGACGCTTAATAGGAAAACAGTATGTGTGCTTTGATTAAAAGTTTATTCAAGTACGGAGAATCACTGCAGTTGTGGACTTAGGCCATGACGTCGAAGTGTTGAGTAATGTGAACATATTGAACTGTTAACTATGTACATGGATTACTGGATACCCGGTAAAAATGTTTCCAGCAATGATGAACATGAAGATACGTCATAACCCACAATGCCAGAAATCAAATCACAGTTGTTTTGGCGTCGTTTAGTTACATCATTAAATGGACATGTAAGTTGAAAATGATTTCTTGTAGAAACACACTTTACGCATGAATTTACGCCCGTTCATTCATGCGCCTTGAAGTTTCTTGCGTCTATGTGTGTGCTTAGATCTGTGCATGTAAATGTGCATCCGCGCGTGTGTACCTGTCTGCCCGTCTGCTTGTCAGTTTGCACATTTGTATCACTTCACCTCTGTCCAATGTGTGGCCCTTTAACTAACAAAAAGCGTGCTGAGATCCAGAGCCTCTGCCCAGAGATCCCAGCGAACGAGGTGATAGTATGGACCTTCATGGCTCTAGACCAGGACACTCTCTTCAGGTCTTTGGTACTTCGTCTGAGGGCTCAGAGAGTTCACTTTGGACTATGAGTCAACTGAGTTTTTGTACAACACTAAAATATATCTGAGGAAAACCGAAACAGACAGACATTGCAGATGTCATTGGAGCACGGCAACAGGGACGACACCAAATCAAAATGCATATTTACTACTGCCACATGCAAACGCGAAACTGTCCAGCTTGTTTTCTGTTCGAAACTTTGCGAAAACATGAGCTAGATCTTTCGACAAACTCGCATTGCTTCTCTCCAACCGAGAGTAAAGCCGGGTCCCTATCATGAAGGTAGTGAAGAGGAACTGTAGGGTTATTAACCTTTGATGGAACCTAGAGCTGGTAGCTGACTGTAAGCGTCCAATCCTGTACATTTATACTTATGCGTTTGTCGTCAGTTGTCCACACACACGTTGCTACGGGTGTGGGTACTAGAGGGTGGACTGATTTGAGAAGTGTGTGTATGAGTGGGAAAAGTCTATGTATAGCATCATCTGCTAATTATTCACGCGTGAATTTAGAGTGGGTTAGAGAAGTAAGTGCACATGGTAAGGGAAACTAATGTTTTGTATACACACACACGCGGGCGCTTAAATGAGCGCGCGCGTATAGGACGGAGAGAGAAGGGTGTGTGGGTGGTGTGGGGGAAAGAACGCGAGGATCCGAGGGAATACGAGACAGGAGGGGGGTGGGGGTGGGGGGAAAGAAGAGAGGAGACGAAAATTACATGGAAGACAAAAATGAAGGGGGGGGGGGGGGGGGGGGGGGGGCGGGGGAGAGACCCACCCAAATAACGGGAGATAACTCATGTACTCGTATCTCATTCTGCGGCACCAGAAGTACGTGAGAAATACCGAAATACCGAGTTATTTATCGCTAGAGAACAAACGTGCACATTATTTCCCTCGATCTCAGAAAGATTGAAGTTCCGCTTTTTCAGAACACTCGTACAGATAATCTTCTTTATCTCTTGTACCTAAAGCATTTCAGGGAGATTGATACCAGATCACTTGTATATCACAGATCCGCTGCACAATAAATATGTGCACACTTTGTGAAGATGCAACTACAAACGTTCCATGATTCTCGTTTTATGATGTTCAAAATCACATGTCATGCTTTACCTTATCGACAAACCTAGAACTCGATTCTGGCGTATGCAGGACAGTGTTAGAAATGCACGTAAGTATCACCGCATTTTCCCTGTGTGCCTTCGGGTGTATTTTTCCCTGCCAGAGTAATCTTGTGAAACATGCAGTCGCTCATCCTGAAAAACGTCTCTGCGTATCATACTTCAGAGTGTCATCCTCTCGAGTTGTAAATCCGGTATTAGGCAATATTAAACGAGATTGGTATTTCTCGCATGAGGAAAGCTGTCTTCGTCACACTCTGTAGCAAGGCCTTCGTACTCTCACAGCAAGTGAGGGATTCTGTCTATGACTGCCTTCGTAAAATGGAACCGGTGCCCTTACATCGGTGTACTGGCTTCCACGTCCTTCGGCGTAGTGGATGACGTCACGACAGGCTCCGGATTCGTCTCTTTGTGTACAGTGATCTCCGTGGCAACCTGCTCTCTGCGGCGACGGCGTGCCAGGCACACGAAAGCCCTGCCACACAGAAGGAAGAAAATGGCAGCAAGGTCACTCGATTCAACCCTCGTTATCGCTATCGCCCGCTCATTAAATGCAGTTGTCATTATAACTAGGTCTTTTAGCTGATCGTCGCTTACAGGACTTGCTGTTTCCATGGTGATTTCATTAAGTATTGCGATGATGATTACAGTTTGACAGGTCGTGTTTTACTGCAGTTCATCCCATAAGAGCCCGGGTTGTGTTGCGTACCTCGACTTTAGAAGAATCGTAAACACAGCTGTTGCTATTTTTTTTAAAAACACGCTCATGCGGAAACCAGGCTAATGCACATGCGAAAACAAAAACATATTTGAGGGATCGTGTATGATGCAGACTGCACTGTTGCACATGATAAACTAGGCAGCTGTTGCATACACAATAGAGGGCTTTGTCGTTGATAAGTGATCACGAATCCACCGACAAAGCTCACACTGGATGATGCATGTAACGGCTTCTAAGTCGAGATTGGCAATGCGTAATGTCCTCACATAATTGCACGTTGGTCATGGTATGTCACAGATTTCCGGAGATCAGAGGAGTATTCTGCAGATGTTTAAACTTGGCCGGGTCATTCTTGAAAGTAGTTTGATGAGCTACTCTCGTCACTGACTTACAGCCAGGGCTGTTTGGACCCAACAACACAAAAAAATTATTATCCGAGTACTGGAGAGACGTGACAGACCGACGCAAACTCGTGCTTTCTCGCTACGCGAAGTCGATCTGCGCTGCCGCCAGTTTGCTGGTAGATTCCAGGTAGATGCTAAATGACTGCGACAGCAAAACCTCGTTCAGCTAATATTTTGATAATGCAATCATCCAGATAGTTACCGTATCTGTAAAGATGATCGCAAACAGAGCTGAGAATATTCCTTTTTTGACTCACATGTGAAGCAAAAGTGAGTCTTTAACGTTGGATTTTTCTCGGAGACTATTAAATCTATCAACACTCAATTTGGCATGATGGTGTATGATGACAAGGCCTCAAAAAACATACATGGTGACTTGACCTTGCTTCAAGGTCAAGGTCGCAGGGGCCGTAAATGTTGTCTAAAAAACAGCCATTTTTCACATTTTCCCAATTTTCTCTGAAGTGTTTGAGATTGGATACTTGACCTATATATGGTATATAGGGCAAAGTAATCCCTATCTTTTGATACCAGTTTGATTGACCTTGCTTCAAGGTCAAGGTCACAGGAGCTCTTTAAAGTTGGATTGTATACATATTTTGAAGTGACCTTGACCCTGAACTATGGAAGATAACTCTTCCAAACTTCATAACGTTGTAGTATACATGTTATACTTTTATACTAGGTCACCCGTGTTGTACGTCCGGGCGTCCGGGCGTCTGTCCGGGCGTCCGGGCAGACCGGGCGTCCGGGCGTCCTGTAATCCGTAAAAAACTTTAACGTTGGATTTTTCTCGGAGACTATTAAGTCTATCAACACCCAATTTGGCATGATGGTGTAGGATGACAAGGCGTCAAAAAACGTACATAGTGACTTGACCTTGCTTCAAGATCAAGGTCACAGGAACTCTTTAAAGTTGGATTGTATACATATTTTGAAGTGACCTTGACCCTGAACTATGGAAGATAACTCTTCCAAACTTCATAACATAGTAGTACACATGTTATACTTTCATCATGAGACACATTTGGACACATATCATCAAGGTCAAGGTCACTTTGACTTTTATGAAATGTGACCAAAATGGGGTAGTGAACCACTAAAAGTGACCATATCTCATGGTAGAAAGTGCCAATAAGCACCATTGTGCTTCCTATGTCTTGAATTAACAGCTTTGTGTTGCATGACCTTGGATGACCTTGACCTTGGGTCAAGGTCACATGTATTTTGGTAGGAAAAATGTGTAAAGCAGTTCTTAGTGTATGATGTCATTGCTAGGTTTAGTTGTTTGACCTTGAAGGTCACCTGAAGGTCAAGGTCACGTACAGGGCAAGGTCATGTAAAGGTCAAGGTCAAGTATGTGAGTCGTATGGGCTTTGCCCTTCTTGTTTATTCATCGCTGTTAACAGCATTAATCTTCAGGGATCGCCATAAGTGCATTAAAAACAATTCCGTACAAGGTGTAAAGACGATATGTTCAAATGCATGAGCAAATATACTGCTCAGTATGAGGTGAACTGGATAAAACTCCGCATGTGGCTGCACTAATGCGATGAACGAAGTCGTCACACCCATTTAGCGTGTGTATATCGTGCATGTGCGGCCACCATGCTGGTTGAGCACTTGGTGTCCCCGAACCCATTGAGGTGTGACGTCAACCTGCAATGCTGTCAGCGAGAGGGAAACTGGAATAGTTCCCTGTCTAGCGTCGAAGGGCAACAGACGTGAGTTCGATGTCCTGACTCAGTACGCCTGCTCCACTTGATGCTTTATGATGATATTAAACTGTTACAAGGTATTAGATGTATCACACTTTACATCTCACACAACGGATATTATATGGAATAAGTTATACACTTCTAGTCTACACGAATAGTACTGTCGGTAGCAGCGTATGTTTTGTGCGAGCGAGAACAAAAGCTCTGTTATACAATTTTGAACAGGTTTAGGAACCTCACGAGAGCAAGCCATATATTGCAATCGCTTTCGCTGGATGATGAGACAGATAGCTTTGGGCATCAAACGCCAAACAGCCTGGACAGAGGCTCCATGATATATCACTCCGTCTTCTCAACCACCATTCTGTGAACCCGAGTGTGTAGTATTTCTGGCGCAGTTCGCAATTAATGCGTAATAGACTTGACTCTTTGCATTACAGCATTGTGCCAAATATGGTTCTTTCTGGATACTATTTCCCCCCACTTTGTTTACAGAAATCATTCAGGTGTCAAAACTTGTTTCCATTTCAACACAAACATTTTATTTTATCGAATAAACGCTTGTTTATTGCCTCAATAAGCGTAATTTATGAGTTTTGCGTAAAATAGTCAAAGAACTACTTTAACGGCGTATGTCAGGGAGCAGAGTGCTATCTCACAAACCTCTCGTGTGACTTCCTTATGAATATTCCGGACAGATTACTTCCATCACGTGATATGAACTGTGCTAGAGATTCTTTCGCCGGCAGGTGAAGTCTCTAGTGGACTGGAATGCTCACAACCACCACGATGTACCACCATGAAGACCACCACCATGAAAACCTCCATTGCCATCAACGACAGCCTCAACCTCTCAGCATTTCTCTCTCTTGATTGAAAGAACGTGCATAACTGTTTCTTCTTTTCATCGTTCCTCATTTTCCTGCGTCCCTCACTTGAATTGTCCACGCTACCTGATTCCGTCCCTTGAGATCGTGAAGACTATGAATGCCTGCTCGTTTTGCCACTCAAAACCACCAGCTTACACGCAGCCTGCCTGTGTTTTTCTGTCTCGTCTTTTATTACAAAAATTTCTTCCTTGCGGACAGGGCAGAGGCATTCCTAGTGGAAAGCAAGAATGAGACAACACCAGGAAAATGAGAATTTACCCATTTGTTGCTCTGCATACAAAGTCGCTTGTGACATTTGGCTAATTTTGAGTTATGCATTTATATTTTTACGACAGAGAGAGAGATAGATAGAGAGAGAGAGAGAGAAGAAAGAGAAAGAAAGAAAAAAGAGGGAGAGAGAAAAAAGGGAGGGAGGGAGGGAAGGAGAGAGGGGGAGAGAGAGAAGAAAGAGAGAGAGAGAGAAAAGAGAGGAAGAAAGAAAAGAGAGGAAGATAGAAATAGAGGAAGAGAGAAAGAGAGGAAGAGAGAAGATATATAGAGAGAGAGAGGAAGAAAGAAGAGAGAGAGTGAGACAGAGAGAGACAGAGAGACAGAGACAGAGAGAGAGAGAGAGCGAGACAGAGACAGAGACAGAGACACAGAGAGAGAGAGAGAGACAGAGAGAGACAGAGACACAGAGAGAGAGAGAGAGAGAGAGATAATATTTGCAAAGGTGTAAAAAAACGAAAATGTACTTATTAACAAAGACGGTATGTGCACTCATTAACCTGCCGTGCGTTGCCGGGGCGCTCGGGTGCATTTGCATTACAGAGATAAGGCAAACTGCGCTTTTTTTAATCGCGCGGCTGAACCCTTGTAAAATACATTTTTAGAAAATCGCATGTGGAGTCATGTGGCTACAGGTTTTCTTAACGTGATATGCCAGTCTTGAAGCTCTCTGCTGGCGTGCATATAAATATCAGCCCATCATATTCACTAGATTTCGAAGCAGCTAAGATTCTTTGTTCTTTTTGTGAGTATGCTTCACCAGTTTTAACATGACGGTAGGGTGATGAGGTGCGTCGGTTGCAGTTTCTCTGGTTTCTGGGGGGTATGTTTCAATCAATCAATCATAAGATGATATAAGATACATACATGACTATGTATAGCCTATGTGTAGAGCTTGAAAATTGAATCAGAGGCAAAATGAGAGAGATAATCTTAAAATCGACAATTCTACCACTGTCTAACTCTCTTCGCTGTTTTCTCCAGGTTACAAGCGACTCATGCTGTGCTGCAGGGTCATGAACTCTGGCTATGCAGTGATACTCACACGACGAAGAGGCCCGAGACGAATATGATGCTCGCTGACAGCAGGTAGACGAAGCCTCGCATGATGGAAATGGAGGTCTGGTACACCTCGGCAGAGAGCACGATGCCCAGGATGTAAATAAGGGCTTCCACTGCAGACACGCTTGCAAACAGAACTCCTGCAGCAGACCCAGAGTGATAGATCACATTTCACGTTAAGAGTTAAGTATTATGCTCCTGAAGATGTTGGTTCTCTGTCTGTCTGTGTGTGTGTGGGGGGGGGGGGGGGTGTCTGTGTGTGTGTGTCTGTGTGTTTGTCTGTCTGTGTGTCTGTCTGTCTGTGTGTCTATGTGTCTATGTGTCTGTGTCTCTGTGTGTCTATGTGTCTGTGTGTCTGTGTGTCTGTGTGTGTATGTGTGTCTGCCTGTCTGTCTGTGTGTCTGTCTGTCTGTGTGTCTGTCTGTCTGTGTGTCTGTCTGTCTGTGTGTCTGTCTGTGTGTCTGTCTGTGTGTCTGTCTGTCTGTCTGTTTGTCTGTCTGTCTGTGTCTGTCTGTCTGTGTGTCTGTCTGTGTGTTTGTCTGTGTGTCTGTCTGTCTCTCTGTCTCTGTCTGTGTGTCTCTCTCCGTCTCTCTCCGTCTCTCTCTGTCTCTCTCTGTCTCTCTGTCTCTCTCTGTCTCTCTCTGTCTCTCTCTCTCTCTCTCTCTCTCTCTGTCTCTCCGTCTCTCTCTGTCTCTCCGTCTCTCCCCGTCTCTCCCCATCTCTCTCCGTCTCTCTGTCTCTCTCTGTCTCTCTCTGTCTCTCTGTCTCTCTCTCTGTCTCTCTCTCTCTCTCTCTCGTGATGTGGCCTCAGGACATTTGAGATATTCTTTAATGTATCTGTTACGTAAATCATTGTACAAGGGACAGTCGAACAAAAAAGTGACCAGCCACGACAAAACCAGTGCTAAGTCGATTTTTGGACAAAACAGGGTTTTAATATTTTTGAATTCTGCATTCATTTCTGTTTGTTTTGATATAAGAATGAACAGTGTGAGTTACTTAGAATAGGAGTTACAGGCATTTCAAGTTGAGTACTGAAGCAGCGGTCATTTTGAAAAAACGGTCTCAGAAGAGTTACCCTCTTTAGACATTAAACACCTTAGCAACGGTATTTCAAACTCCGTTTCCAAAAATTGCTGACCTAATCTTTCTTCGACATCCACAGAGCAGGAACGCCTAGAGAGCGGCTTTTCTAACGGTATATAACATGAAGGGGTTCTGCAAGGGTTTAGGTGTGTTTATTGCGGATAAAATGAGGCAATTTACGCTAATTACAGGGAGCTTTTGAAACAATACATAACACAAAAGTCTTTATTTTAACATCAAAATATAATTCTTCAACATGTTTCCTTTACTGGCATGATAGTTTAAACCATGTAGAATCTATTTTTATCAAAAAGTGAAAATCACCCAGAGTGACCCTCCCTGCCTTTTTTCAGTCGTAGCGCAAAATAGTGCCGCGCGACTTAGCACTGGTTTTGTCGTGGCTGGTCACAAAATGTTTGTCATTTTCTATTACACCACAGAAGGGGCAATGTTGGTCTTCACTATATCTGTGCGCGAACTGATTGTTTCATCGCAACTCATTTACTCCACATCTAAATCGGATCAGTACATCTCTGAATTTTTTTATATCCATGAAATCTAGGTACTTGTCACATTCTAACGTAGTTTTGAAGGATCTATACATTCGGAATCTTTCGCTATCGTGTATTTTGCTGTTCCACGTCTGCCTGTTACAATCAAGCAACCTAATTTTCAGCTTTTTTAGAAAGCTTCTTTCGGTAGTAGTAATGCCTCTGCTTCTCCAGATATATGCATATCCGGCCTTACACAACGTATCTTCAACTGATTTGGCCCAATTGAGTTTATCTGGGATCTTTGCATTGGCTAGCAGGTAGGCTTGCTCAGGTAGCCTGTCATCAGACATTTTGGTCAGTTTTAGCCAGTATTTGATAGCTTTCATTGCACTATAAATGGCGAGAGGAAACCTTCCCGTTTCTCCATATACCAAACTGTTAGGCGTTCTACAGTCCACCTTTAGGAGAGAGAGAGAGAGAGAGAGAAAGAAAGAGAGAGACACAGAGACAGAGACAGAGAGACAGAGAGACACAGAGGCAGAGAGACACAGAGACACAGAGACAGAGACAGAGGCAGAGAGACAGACAGAGACAGAGACAGACAGACAGACAGACAGACAGACAGACAGACAGACAGACAGACAGACAGACAGACAGACAGACAGACAGACAGACAGACAGACAGACAGACAGAGAGCGAAATAGAAAGATTGAGATAGAGGGGGAGGGAGGGAAGGGGAAGAGCAAAATACGGAAAGTAAGGCAGAAACAAACTAGAGTCTTGCTGAATAGACTTTGATTTTCAAAACAGACATCTATTTCTTCGTATTCGAATGCGATGCAGGTCATACCTTGATCATTGGCTGAGGCCATGGAAGAAAGTAGGGAGCGAATGATGGTCATGTTATTGACGCCTGGAGCTCCAATGACAAGTACTGGAAAACATCATGTTAACACAGTGATATCTCACGTAAATGAAGTAACTTTAGAGTATGGCGCATGTAGGTTCCCATGTGTATACACCTACGGTTGGTGTGTGTAGTTCTGAAAGAAAGAAGAGCAAACGAAACACCAATACTCAGTGACCCATCTGTCCCCCACCCCACCATGCATACACAAACGCACGTACTCACGTGCATAGACAGGCACACACGCCAGCGCGCGGTCACACACACGCGCGCGCGCGCGCACGCACGCACGCACACACACACACAGACACAGAGACGCAAACACACACAAAGACGCAACGACATACACGCACGCACGCACGCACGCACGCACGCACACACTGTCACACTTGAACACAGTATAGAGATTTGTTCTTTGCGACGCTTAATTTTAACAGAGGGGTCAATGAAGAGATTGCAACATCGGAGAGACGCTAAATACAACGGGCTGACGTTTAGCTATATCCTGCTCCGATGTACTGGAGTCGCTGGAGGTACCCAAACTAAGGTTACGTCTGTGCTGCCACTAAGAAAGTCCTGAGGTTCCGCGCGTTCTTGGCAAACACCCATGTCTGTCGTGCATTATGTGAAACTGCACAAGCGAATCTTTTTTTATTTATTTTTTTAATATTTTATTTACGGAAAGAAATAAACAGAGATGGGGGGGGGAGGTATACAGTTAAGTTCTCATCAACATCAACATCAATACTCAATATCAATCAGCATCAATCATCAATCATCAATCATCATCATCATCATCATCATCATCATCAACATCTTCATCATCATCATCATCATCATCATCATCATCATCATCATCATCATCATCATCATCATCCCAGTAGGCCTACTTTCATGAATTCGTTCCTAGACAAACAAGTGATCTAAATAAAAAGAACAGCAAAGGAGGAAGTCTACTGAGTAGTCAGGGGTGGATGGGAAGGGGTGGGGTGGGGGATAGGAGGTTTATCTCCTTCTAGCCGAAAAAAACGACAGAGAAGGAGATGTATTATAAGTTGTTGAGAGAGAAAGAGTAAGAGGGAGAGAGAGAGAGAGAGAGAGAGAGAGAGAGAGAGAGAGAGAGAGAGAGAGAGAGAGAGGGAAGGGGTGTATATGAAGGGTATGCGAAATTTATCAATGTAAGGGCATTTGATGGTGAAGAAGGAATGTTATGAATGCTGGACGAGATGGAGTGATGGGGATTTCACAGCGCTGAATTGTGTCGAGTTGCATGTCCAATACAAGTCAATGTAATGTACAGTATATTAATTCATTATATAAAATTGTTCCATTTAGTCTGAAATTGCTCAAGGGTCTGGCTGATTTTTGCGCTATATTTTTTAATTTGAATTACATGTATTATGTATGTGGTCAAATCTTGAATATTTGGTTTTTCCTCCTTCTGCTTACTATAATAAATGTTTTCTAGTTCAGGTTAATATGTGATTTACTGCTTTACTTCCCTGCAAAGCTCCAAGAAAAATTTCGGAAGTGGTGAATTTGACAACCTGGTCTAGTTTTTGAGATATGTACAATGGACAAAGGAGAAAAATATGTTATCATGTCTCGTTCATTTCTACACATGATACACCTGTCGTCGTTTGATAGTCGTATTGCTTTTAGAAATACATTAGTTGGTAGGATTCTGTGTAAAAGCTTGAACTGAAATGATCTTGTTCGCGTGTCTGGGTTGGCTCATTTATTTCATTTATTTAATGTGTGATGGAAGATTGTAGTCGGACAGTTTTCTTTACCATTTTTCATGTCCTATATGTAATGAATGATTTGTTTGGTTAGATTGTCATAGAAAAAAGTCATGCCTCTCTTTGCTTTGGTTTTTAATATTTCCTTAATTGGAGAACTGGGAATGTCTAGCATAGAATGATTACAGTTACATGTGAGGATATCTTTCTATCTCCCCGGAATGTTATTCACTATTCTGTTGTATAATTAAAAAATTGCCATTAATCTGGTATTGCGACATTATTTCAGAAAATAAGTTTGGTTGACCTTTCACATTGACGATATCTCTGACTGACTTTATGCCGGTGTTGTACCACTCAAGGTTGAACAAGTACTTATCTTTCAGGGAAGGATTGTTCCACGAAGATTGAGAGAGGACTTGTTCTATCGTTGATAGTTAATCAAATTTTGTTAATATCTCATTCCAATGGCTAAAAACTTGTTTCCAAAATGGATTAAGTCCTGCGATGGTTTCAGGGTCGATGCAGCCTCCAGTCTTCAGTAAGATTTCACATTTATGGTCCGTAAAAGATATATAGTTGCGTGTGAAGTTATCATGCAGCTGCGCAAGCGATTCGCTACGTGATTGAGTTCATCCTAATCTTTCTCTGATGTGGCAGGTAAACGACAAGTAGGTCGGCGTCATAGGGTCTCTGTCTCGAAATAAAACAGAACACATACAACTTTGAGTTTCTTACTGCACCCTGGAAAGAAAGATTCAATCTTCACTCGACATTGTGGGCGTTCTACGCCGTTGTTCAACTTCTTTCACTGCATTATTTCCAAGTCCCAGCTGCCTTCCGAGAGATGATGAATCCATGAGAAACGTAGCGGCCCATGAATGCACGCCTCTGGTTGCAGTTGATATGGTCTTACAGAAATTCTCAGCTTATCAGCGTTTGTAGAGGCTTGTCATCTTCTACTAGGATATGTTGATAGGATTCACCTGCCTGACAGCTCGTATAAGCAAAAACTTTAATATAATGAATGTACCTGCATGCGTGAAGGGAGCGCCGACAGTACATTCATGTAAAAAGATGTGCGGGAGGCTTTCGTTACCTCGGTACTTCTAACGTAATGTGTAACAGAAAGCCAGTCTGCTTCTTTATCATGCATGGCAGCCACCACAAAATTTATGTCAAATGTTTGATGTAAACCTTATGATCATATGTACACCTTAGACTTACACGGTATTTTCTGATTGATAGGCCCTATGACATATGAAACATTCCACGCTAAAGTGGTGCTCTGCCAGGATTCATATCGATTTACATCGTTATAGAATGATACGACTGCAAGGAAAAAGCATTATATTGCTTGGCCTATGCTGTTGAAGTTCTTTTCAGAAAAAAAATTACGACATTTTTTCCAGCTAAAATACTGCAATTATACAAAAATCCGACTACTACAGGCTGCTCTTTTGAAGAAGAAAAAAAGAGAGAGAAAAGGTTGGATTAATCATCATCTTTTATTTCTGCCTCTGGCAATTAGTGACTCTGACAAGGCGAAAATAAAATCATTGAAAAGACTTCTACTCCTCTCGCACCTTGTCAACACTGGAACTGTAGTATATGTTGTAAGATGCTGGAAAATGCGAGATCATGTGGAGGTTTACAGCTTTGACCCTACTCCCCTCAACAGGGCTGTTGCTTAGTTACGTCATGCATAGTGGAATAGTTATTGAAATGTCACGTGACGTTGCTTCGCACTTTTTTTAGACAATCGAGTGGGTTCTAGTTTCTTTCTGGAAAAATCCACAGGTAACGCAAAAGGTACATAAGAGTAGATAGCGGCAGCCTAAGTGTGTTTATGCGGAAAACTTTTTGCGAGGCCAAAAATACTTCGTTTTGTATGTGATTTTTGTGGTGTGCAAATGTCACGTTTGTCAGAAAATCTTAGTGGAAATCAAAGATTCGTGTCTCATCTTTCTTTTCTGCTAATTTTGCATTCATGGAGTGTGAGTATTGGGGCACGGAAGAACAAAGGAGTACACTACCGGGAAGCGCTGATGTGTCCAGCGGTCACGGGCTACGCACCATTTTTGACCGTTGTGTGAGCGTGGGGCCTTCGACCACGCAAGGGAAAAGTAGGCCTACCTTCTCTGCTCTCCGTTCACTGTTATTATTGTTCCAAAAATAACTCAGACTAGAGGGAGAAAGTTAGTGGTCTCGTTTTCTAAACCTCAAACTTGGTACTGTCGACTAATAGGCCTATGCACTGAAAAAATATAATAAAACTGTGCAGAAAATTAAGCTCTCTTTCTCGCGTTTTCTACTGTTAAACGATTGAATAAGACATAGCGGAACCTATACGTTTCAGAAAAAGAAATGTTTGTTAAATATGATGGATACAAAACTAATGTCATAAACGTCATGCAAAATTTCCGCCAGCTAATCAAAGTGGGTACCCCACTGAAACCGAAGACTTCTTTGTTTACTTTAATAGCGAGTGATGCTTCGTGTGATCGACAACAGAATCAAAGTCACGTTTGCAGACAATCACAAACATACACACTAGCATCTTTGCATGCGCAGAAAGAGGAATTAAGGCTAATTGCGATGGATACCAAACTAATGCCGTAAAAGTCGCACAAACCCTACGCTACTCAATTTGAACCAGGAAAACCCGTTCATTACTTTAGCAAAGGCCATACATCAAAGACCATACAGTACTAAGACCGCGCACTCGGCTAATTTCAGTGAGATTTCCGACAGAGTGATCTCCCCGTTTTTCCGTGTCTTTCCCCCGGAGCGCTTGTGCGAGATGAACAAGTATAGACCCATCCACACGGCCCACGCGGTCGCTGGGCTTAGCCAATCGCTGGCGCGGAACTAGTCTATTTTTAGCGCAGACTTCTCTTGCTCACACTGGTATCACAAATACGGCACTGTCTGGAACCAGCGTCTCTTTGACTCCATCACGCGTTTTCGCTTCGGTTCTAGCCTATCGCACAACCACAACAAAATGGTTGTTCACTGCCAGTGGGGTACATGCTCTGGTGATCAACGATATCCCGATAAAATAGTAGGAGGCAAATTGCATCAATTTCCCTCTGTAAAAAGCAGAAGAACTGATGCCATGGCGTGGATCAAGGCGTGCTGCCGGCCACACGATCAGCTAAATCTCAACCGGCTTAATAAAAACAAAGGAGTCTGCGCGGGGGTGAGTCTCAGATCTGCATTTGAAATTGAACATTACTGTTGTTTAACATAAGTTTATTCATTTCTAGGCTTCAGGAGGGAGCGTGAGGGTTGAGTGAGGATAGACGTACAGTAACGCTTCATTGCGAGGATGATGCTTATGTACCTTACCATCTCATTACACAGATTGTCTGTCGTGATGGTAGTTCTGAGATTTTGGGTAGAGCACGGTTGTACAAAGCTCCAGGATTAGAACAGAATATATCCCATCCAACGTAAGCGAAGCGCAAAGGTTCACCCCTGTCTCGATCAAGTCTTCTACTCGAGCGTGGTTGGTAAATTTCTTTCTCATCAATGCAACTAGTGAAGGTAAAGGTAGTAGTTTTGTATAGCGACTCTACACCAACCCGAGGCGCTCAATCCGTTTTAAACTTAACTACCTGATCACTGGAATACTTGATCAACATTTTACAGGCACCTGACAACATACAGATACGACGCTCATTGTCACGCAGATGCCAGCACCACCTCCACTTCCCGAGCTGTCACCTCAACCGTTGAATCCTCTTGCTCATAGATCTTAATTTCGTCTAAATAATACGAGTAGTATTTCTTCATACCTCTGTCTATCACAGTCAGAGAAATCTTCTCACTGTCTGGCAAAAATGAGACACAAATGCTGTCCGGAATACAATGCAACGAGTCAGTCGGCGTTAGCGTGGAAGCCATTTTGCCGCCGCACGTGATACCACGCAAGCTACAGCGAGAAAGGGGCGTGGCTGTGGATGGGTCAATAGTGAGTGTTGTATCTATTCCATGTGCGAGAGAAATAAAGTTTAGTGTATGGATGGCAGAAAGCAAGTGCGTGCAAGGGTTTTTATATTATTTCTTGAAGGTAGAAATTATGTATGTGACACATTAGTTCTTCCGTCGTTTGCAAATGTGAACACTAATCAGCCGATCGAGTACGTGCCTGGAGAAGCGAGTGAAAACACTAAAATGAAAACTCCCACACAAGAGCTGGGAAAAGGGTCAAGGTCTCAGTAAACCAGATCTCTCCTTTCCAGAAAGTTCAGAATTGTGCTGCTAGGCTAGTTTTTCGATGTCCCAAGGGTACCCATGTCTCTCCACTCCTACATACACTTCACTGGCTCCCCATCTCTCAGAGGATAGATTATAAACGTGCTACTTTGTGCTTCAAGGTCATTAACAACACCGCACCACAAGCTCTTACAGAAATTCTTGCAGTCTACACGCTCTCCAGATCTCTACGCTATGCTGCTGACTCTAGAATGCTTAAGGTCCCCCGCCGTAACAAGAAAACTCAAGGACAGCGTGCCTTCTCCTATATTGGACTTGTAACCTGGAATAGTCTCCCTCTCTCAGTCCGTCATTCTGACACTCTGCCCCAGTTCAAAAGTGCTCTAAAGACCCGCCTCTTCCGATCCGCCTTTCCCGCTAAGCTGCTTCACCTTACTTGACCTAGCCTACAAGTACTATGTATATTGTATAGTTTGTTCTATTGGATCTTAGTTTTTATTTTTTGTTTATATGTATAATGTGTGAGTTTTGTAGAAATGTAGTGTTGAGCGGTTGTATGAGTGTTGATTCTTTAAATTGTAAACGCCATGAGCTTGCCTGTCAAGGGAAGGTATGTGCGTATGAAAAAACTATTATTTTTATTATAATAATTATTATAATTTTAATAATAATAATAATAATAATAATAATAATAATAATAATAATAATAATAATAATAATAATAATAATAATAATAATAATAATAATAATAATAATAATAATAATAATAATAATAATAATAATAATAATAATAATAATAATAATATGGTCAGCGCTCTGAGCAGCAACTAGACGATCGAGCAGTAGGCTGCGATGGCATCTTTGGTCTCCCATTAGAGAAAGCAACTGGTATCAATAGGTTAGAACGCTTTTCCTCTCATAACTCTGAACACTATGGTGTTTCTAGCAGGATTTAGAATCGACGGAGGCACGGAGGAGAAAACTGCGCTGCAATATCATGTTCAAATGCCAGATACTCATACGGCTGTAGTGGAAAATCTTTTTCCGTTTCCTCCGAGACGAGACGAGATGTAGTAAATGGATGCAAAATTCAAGACGTCAAGATTTGACGGGGAGGAAAAGAACAATAATTAAACTCCGTCATTTGTGATGCACAAGATTCCTTTCACCGTAGTGCCTTAGGAGAACATAATGGTGTTAAAAATGCAGACTTTTGTTAAAAGCTGTGATGAAGAAGACAATACAATGTGCGGAAAGACTTTGGTTTTTTTCCCCTCCCCCTGCCCCTGTTCTTCAATATACAACAGGATATAGACATAGCTCGAGTGCATTCTGGATTCGTTTGCATCCCTAGTTGCGGAAACCTATCCTCTTCCATACGTTGTGGTAAGTGATTTCATTGCAGTTATCCTCTGCTGCATGCTTTATGTATATAGCTTGCAGAATGAGGAAAGCAAACCGCCGAAAGTTGCACACTCTTATACTCGTTGATATTCTCGCTAGCGTCAGAAGACACGGAAAAAGGGGGACGTAACTCGAAATCCGTACCTCGCTCCGCGTACAGCAAAAATAGCCGAGTGCGCGGTCTTAGTACTGTATGGTCTTTGGTAGAAGCTTGTGCAATAACTGCTTTGTGGATGTGGGAGAGCTTGATGATGGAACTGCTTTTTTGATATTATGTAGAATATGGATAGGTAGCCTTTGATTTTGGTGTTTGTCGTGGGTTTTTTTCTTATTTATAGAATACTTTGAGATGAAAGTTCGCGACAGACGATAGAAGCAGGGTGGAGGATCTGGTGTGAGGTCAAGGTGGTGGCCAGTGATAGGACAGTTTGGAAAGAGTGCATCGAGGCCTTGTGTGCCTCATGGTGCAGAGTGAACTAAGTGTTAAATACGTAGGTTCTGTCCTGAACTGTTCAAGTTTATTTAAGTAAACATGTATGCATTTGTAGGAAGTACTAATTCACATGAACTTTTTTGGCTATACTTTAACTACTTTCGAAACAAAATCACTCTTTGACGTTTGTCATCTCCAATTTCCAATGGCCTTGTGTATGTTTATTAAACATTTTTAATTAAGATGTATAACCTGTGTATGTTAGTGGTTATATGATTGGGTACCATGTAGTGTAACAAACCAGCACACGAAATTTCTTGGGTGTATCTTCATTTGTTTAAAAGATATTAGAGTCTCAAATTTGCCACCCCATTGAAACTGAGTTTTTCCATGTAACAATTTGAAGTTTTTTCAGAGTTTGGGACATTGACGGTTTTATTTGAATAAAGTGTGCAGTTTAAAAAAGAAAACTGAAATGTCTAGTAAATGGTCCGTTCAACATTTCATTTTGAGACTTGTCTGTTCACTTTATTCTGGAGAGGAGCCCTTCAAACTTACCATATAGAGCATATACCTACATTTGGAAATACTCTTTTGTCCCTAGGATGGCATATTGGATATCCAGCAATTTTACTCACAAAGCGTTGCGATTGGTACAGTGAATTTCCAACAACAAAAGGTTAGTAAAAATTGCTGTTTCTTTTTTGAGGTCCTTTCGTGGCAAATTTTGCAGGTGGTTAAAATTGGGGGGGGGGGGGGGGGGGTGGTTGTTTCCGGCTCGTTGACAGAATAGCATGTTTAAAATGGCATATCTCCGCAACAAAAAGAGATATCCTCTTGCACTTTTTTGGAGGGTTTATCTTGTATTACCAGTCTCTTTGTAAAACTGCACAAATTAATAGCATATACCCGAAAGAAAATTTTGGCTGCCGCTCCCTAATAAGAGGGACATGTGTGTGCGAGAGCATGTGTAACGCAAAAACAGGTGAGTGCGAAGAGTCCTATGAGGAGTGAGCCCCTTGCCGGATTGCGCCCGAGAGCAAAGCATTTACACCTGAGAGCGCGACGAAAACGTGTGAGTGTGAAGTCAGGTAAGACTAAGAGTGCGATAAAAGGGATCTTGTCCCCACGGGATCGAGCCCCGAGAGTGAAATGCAAGTATAGTATTGTGTGAACTGATCGTATAACTGAATCGACAAGTGCACGAATAAAGGTTTTTCAAAACGACCACCGGATTTGGATTTGGACTTTCCGAGAGCGAGCTAGGAGAAGCCCCGGGGATATTAACACGATGTTGTGAAGGAGGCGTTTGCAGTCAGTATGATGATTCATTGATTCCACGACCCTGGCTACCTTGTGTGACAGCGAGGTCAAAATGTGGGCACTGGCAAAAATATAGGTTATCTCTGCCACAGATCTAGGCTCACAAGGTCAGAGTCAACAGAGGACTGGCTGCTACCTGTTATCTTGACATACAGCAGTACCAGTCCACAGTAATTACTTGGTTTTTGCTTCCTGAAGTAGAACCAGAGTTTGCGTGCAGTCCTTTTCATTAAGGATGCCATGCCATAGCTAGTACGGAGTAGCTGTAGGAGTAGATCTGAATGAGCATGGGCATCGTTCTATGTGAGACTGAGACTGCTTCAAAGCTTATCCTTGAACAACACATCGAATGATACATTCTCTCTTTGTCGTTTTTAATTTTTCATTTGTAATTTTAGGATTGCTTTTGTACCAAGAAGTGCAGTGCTGGTTGTGCGAGTAGTGAAAGAGCAAGAGCGTGCCGATGACATTTTCATCTGTCTATGGCTGCGACTCAGTTTACGAAGCTCTCAGAGAGAGGACAGGTCAGGCTAAATAGAAGCCAGACTGATACGCCAGACATTGCCTGCGCTCCTATTCTGCCCAGTGCTAATCGAAAACCCGAATATTTCTACTCAAACCAGATCTGCTAGCAGGTTGAACAATGAGATTCCCTGAGTTTGGACTTGTCTTGAGACTTTTAGGAATGACTTCTTCAGGCAGGACACACTAGCAGACTCGTCCAAGAAGAGGGGTGCGGGAAACAGCGAAAATTCGGAGATGGGGGGGGGGGGGGAGGGGGGGGGAAGAGATGTTACAAATAGTGCACAAAGGCGCTATTTGCCGGTGTGACATCGCCGATGGTAACTTCATCGCGCATGGTTCTGCGCATGCGTGAAAACCGAAAGTGACGCGTGTATCGCGCCTTGTTCAAAGGTGATGTGCCGCGAGACTTTAGATTTTGTGTTTTTTGGTCAATAAATGAACACATTGACCGAAAAACACAAAATCTAAAGTCTCGCGGCACATCACCTTTGAACAAGGCGCGATACACGCGTCACTTTCGGTTTTGACGCATGCGCAGAACCATGCGCGATGAGTTACCATCGGCGATGTCACACCGGGTTTCGTCCAAAACTTTACATTTGCAGCAGTCGGCAATGCGATGCATCCCTGTTTCAAGCATAAACGCCCTCAATCAGATGCTGTGGCCCTGTATCGAGCACAAACGCCCTCAATCAGATGCTGTGGCCCTGTATCGAGCACAAACACCCTCAATCAGATGCTGTGGCCCTGTATCGAGCACAAACGCCCTCAATCAGATGCTGTGGCCCTGTATCGAGCACAAACGCCCTCAATCAGATACTGTGGCCCTGTATCGAGCACACACACACACACACACACACACACACACACACACACACAATCAGATGATGTGGCCCTGTATCGAGCATGAACGTCCTCAATCAGATCAAAGATTATAGGTTACACAAAGATAGCTCATGCCGAGCTTTTGCTATATAGAGTTACAAGACGCTCGGAACGCAGCGCCCCAAGCGGCCAAGACTATGGGGAAGTAATCACACTGCTTAGATACATGTAAAAAGTGCTTGTTTGTCGACGCGTTTCTGATGCATTCCGATCATGTTTGTGAATACATTTACGGTGTAATGTGTAATAAAATGATTTGCTGCAATAATGGGGGTGTTTTGGCTTTGTTTTTTTGTAGCAGGCGTTGTGAAATCGAAATATTTGGTTCATCTAAATGGATGCTTGTGCGCATGCGCGTCTTAATCTTAACGGATCTTAATGAAAATTGGCGGAAGGTCAGGGATTCTCCCAAATAAGAATCCAATGTATTTTGGAGGTAATATGGTGCCTCGTTTTGGAATTACGGCCACAAACGATAAATGTTATTGCAAATCAGTTTCATCACGAAGTTGATGACGTCGAACTATTAAAGACATCGTCGTAAGTACGTGCATGGACTGTATGATGCAGACAGACCTCGCTTCGAACCAACCAACAGCAGAGAAACCAGAGGCCACTCTCTCAAACTCCCCAAAGACCACTGCAGACTAAACGTGAGAGTCAACTACTTCTCTCAGAAAGTCGTCAACACATGGAACAGTCTTCCTGAAGACGCCGTATCTGCGAACACTGTCGACAACTTCAAGGCTAGTACGTTAGACTACTACTTCTGGAAAGACAGCCCTACTATGTATAACCCAACCTGCTGCACCTAGACTGCATAATAGCCGCCACGCATGCAAGTCTAGCACTAGGAACTATTAAAATGCTACACAGCCTACCTCATAGAATTTTTCAAGTTTAAAAAGCTTGATGTAGCCACTGTTTACAATTGGCCCATGCACACGCTGCCATGGTAAAATCTCCGCAGTAAATCTGACCTAATTTCTGATTGGCCAAAACTACGAAAATGTGTCACGGGAAGTAACTCCTGTATAGTTTTGAATCATACAAATTCGCACTTTTAAAAGTCATTTTTCACTGTTTAATAGATACGATCGAAGAGGGAACTTTGTTGTTTTCAATCCCCAATACCATGTACTATCATAATATAATATGGGAACATCGTCCATATTTTGGCTGAGCGGACCTGAACGATCCGATGCCACGCCCTGCGGTCTACTAGTGTGTGATACGCATTCACAACATCAAAATCACGCACTATAAAGATCCTGACGCTCATGTCCTCGACGGGTGGGTGTCGGCCACAGTAAAAACACCCAGCATGCACAATTTCTCCTTTGTGGAAAACAGTGTGCCAGCGCCCTTGGCAGCAGGACACTGATCTCATTGACTTGAGACACTACACACTGAGTGGCAGCCTCGACATCGGCTGAAGCGCTTTGAGTCTCACTGAGTGGGAGTATCGCGCGGTATAAGAGTGATTTAATAATAATAATAATAATATCCACTCACGTCTGCAGACTAGGTCATTGTGTGACCCCTCTTTGATGCCTTAGAATCTGGAAAATACCATGAGCAGAATTGGCCCTGTTTATGCGCCAACACCACAGCACCCTCCAAGATCAACCACGTAATCACCCTATCTTCAAGAGAGGGACATACAACACACCTTTCCCCTCTGAGCGAGTATTCACTTTTTCTTTCGTTTTCTTCCTCATGCCCCTCCAGCCACCAATCTAAACAATGTTATCATTCATTACTCGGATATTTTCCTTATCGTGAATTGTTCATGTAACTTCTCCTGTGTTATTGTAGATTAAGATTTTTTTCCAATGCCCTGTGTTTACTGCATCGCATCCGACCTGTACCTACAGAGACACCTCACTTTACACGTTTGTTGTGATGTACATTGTAGATATTTTCCTTTCTTTAGTAGTGTATATACATTACATGCAGTATGTTCCATTGGAAATACCAATCCATCATACATTACATGCAGTATGTTCCATTGGAAATACCAATCCATCATACATTATGTGCACTATAGATAATGTTCTCATTGGAAATACCAATCCATCATGCATTATGTGCAGTAAAGATAATGTTCCCATCGTAAATACCAATCCATCATACATCATACATTATGTGCAGTAAAGATAATGTTCCCATCGGAAATACCAATCCATCATACATTATGTGCAGTATAGTTAATGTTCCCATCGTAAATACCAATCCATCATACATTATGTGCAGTATAGATAATATTCCCATTGGAAATACCAATCCATCATACATTATGTGCAGTACAGATAATGTTCTCATTGGAAATACCAATCCATCATACATTATGTGCAGTATAGATAATGTTCCCATCGGAAATACCAATCCATCATACATTATGTGCAGTATAGATAATGTTCCCATCGGAAATACCAATCCATCATACATTATGTGCAGTATAGATAATGTTCCCATTGGAAATACCAATCCATCATACATTATGTGCAGTACAGATAATGTTCTCATTGGAAATACCAATCCATCATACATTATGTGCAGAGCGTGGGACGTTGGTGCAGGGGTCCGATACACTCACCCAAGTAGAGCATGAGGTCGTTGTATGCAAAAGCCTTCTCCACCAAGGCCACGGTTGCGGCGATCATGCCGATGACAACGATGACGTCGTCGTCTATGCAGAAGTGCATGACCTTGAGGTAGACCAGTCCCGCAATCCGGGTGGCCGTCTCCCCGATAAAAGTCACCCACCCGATCTTTACCGCTGTGGAGAGAACATGATGGTTGAGTCAAGTCGACTTTCCCTACGTCGCCAGTTTTGCAACTCTAGAGACATAAACAGCGCCCTCCAACGTTTGTATGACTTCTTTTAAATGAATGGTAAATACATGGAACGTCGTCTTTGTTCAAGAAACTTTATTTTATTGGTATCTAAACATTGCTTTTTGGCAATACCCAGATTTTGCATACACAATACAGACACATATTTACATGGACGGAATGGACTACATGTAATGATCACAAATAGAAGCGATCTATATCCTGCAAACATGCAGGGCGGCATTTCATCAGAAGATAGTCAAAGAGCCGGCATTATAATCCATGTCCAGCCTGGGGGAGGGGGGAAGGGGGAGGGGGGCGGAGGGGGGAGGGGGGGAGGGGGAAGGGGGGGCAGGCTAAGGCGGATGGGGTTGGGATGGTGACTGAAGGAAAAGATAATGAATAAGGTGGGGAATACTGACGCATGAGCTAAAAAGAATACCATAATTATACTTTGCAGAATGATAATGCAAATTGCAGGAAAGGGATTTGACAGTTCGAGCATGAAAAAAATCGGGAAGGGTAAGGAAGGAGGAGGGGGTGCGAGAGGGGAGGGGTGCGGGAGGGGTGGGACGGTGGGGGGTGGGACGGTGGGGGGTGGGACGGTGGGGGGTGGGACGGTGGGGGGTGGGACGGTGAGGGGTGGGACGGTGGGGGGTGGGACGGTGGGGGGTGGGACGGTGGGGGGTGGGACGGTGGGGGGTGGGACGGTGGGGGGTGGGACGGGGAAGGGAGGAAGATGCGAGGGGAGAAAGAGAAAGAATGCGAATGAAAAAGACTGCGAAGTAATACAACCATGGACACAATTTGGCACCCAGGTAGTCTCAGCAAATGATTTTAGATCTATTATTGCAAGAAAGAGTTTCTTCTTCACCTTCTCTGTTCTCAGATTAAATTACCTGGAAGCGAAGAAACATTAAGTTATGTTTTATACATGTTGACGAATGCAAATTTCCTGAAGATTTCACCTTACAAACCGTTGCATTGATGCTAACAAACACGTTTGAGATTCGTGGAGAAGCTACCTGCTGACCTGTCCAGCAGAACGGTTGTCCCATCTCGAAGAGAGAGCCGGCAGTGAACTGGTATCCTAGGATGAGGACCCAGAAGGCAATGGAGCCAATCAGCATCAGAGCTCGACTCCGCCCCTTTTTTTTCACTACGTAGAATTTGGTCACGTTCTTCAGCCCCGTCAGTGGAGATATGCATTTAAACTGTTGGAAGAGCGAGAACATGAGGAAATCCATTGTTTTACACACGGATGTATAACTTGTATAACAATTTCAAACAAGTTTGACTTCACCTCGTTAGTCACAGATAAATCTGCCAAGCACTTCTAAAATAAAATCATATTTTCAAACAGAAATCCTCGAGCGACGTCTATTGATCAGCCAGATCCATGTCGTCGGTGCTTATTCAACAGACATGAGGAAAACTTCCAAGACTACAATGTTTCCTGTTACGGGGATGCACAAACGAAATAACAAGGTCCCAGGGTTACTTACAGATCTTTATAGTTTCAGCATAAAACAGGCCCGTAACAGGGGTAGAAAAGATAGAAGAAAAAAACACAAAAGAATGTTACATTGGTATCAGTCTCAACCACAACATCCTCAATGACCCTCACTTTCTTATAAAATGTACATCTACTCGTCCTCTACTCCACTCCCAATGGGAACAAGGAAAAAGCACAGCAGCACAAGTAAAATATATTATAAAACATAAAAGCACGTAGGTCAGCCCTTGACAAGTAAAACTATCGACCCGTATAAACGTTCGCACCAACCTTCCAGTGAAATCCCCTCCCTGCGTCTCCTCCTCCCTCTCCCTGTGTCTTTCCCTCAGTGAAATCCCCTCCCTGTGTCTCCTCCTCCCTCTCCCTGTGTCTTTCCCTCAGTAAAATCTCTTTCCTGCGTCTCCTCCTCCTTCTCTCTGCGTCTCCTCCTCCCTCCCTCCCACTGTGTCTTTCCTTCAGTGAAATCCCCTCTCTGTGTCTCCTCCTCCCTCTTCCTGTGTCTTTCCCTCAGTGAAATCCCCTCCCTGTGTCTCCTCCTCCCTCTTCATGTGTCTTTCCCTCAGTAAAATCCCCTCCCTGTGTCTCCTCCTCCTTCCCACTGTGTCTTTCCCTCAGTGAAATCCCCTCCCTGGTATTGTACGACCACAAAAGAATTCTTCCCTTGCTGGTCTGAGATGACGTTGCAGATGTCACAGAAAGATGGCAACAGTATTTATTTTAAAAAACAGTATTCTGAGTTCTTTAGAAATAGTCTTGCATGTTAAACTAGGGATGTTTATAGAAGTCCGTGGTTACACACACGCGCGCGCGCGAGAACACACACGCGCACACATACACAAGAATAAAAATTCATCGGAATAAATCTGCGCTCGGATTTTTTTTCTTTTCTTTTCCTGTTCTGGAGCCTATACTCATGATATGTGACATATCATGCATCGCTCCACGGATTTCTATTCACACACGCGCGCGCGCACAAACAGACAGACAAACACACACACATACACACGCACTCACACACACATACACATACACACACTCATACACACACACATACACACACACACACTCCCCCCCCCCCTCTCTCTCTCTCTCTCTCTCACACACACACACACACACACACATACACACACACACTCACACACACACACACACACACACACACACACACACACACACACTCACACACACACACACACACACACACACACACACACACACAATCCATCCATCCATCCATCCATCCATCCATCCATCTATCCATCCATCCATATCTAATCTATCTATCCATCCATCTATCCATTAATCTGTTCATCTGATCTATCTGATCTATATGATCTGATCTGATATTATATATCTATACGTCTGTGATCGCTCAATTGTTCAACGGAGGGACGTAACTTTGATCGCTCCGCAAATAGTGAGATGGACGCTGCTGGCATTACATTGGTATTTTAAAATTTGAGAAACAATACAATACCAGCTCTGAGATGCACTTGTGCCAAGTCTTTGATCAGGTTCTTTGTAGCTTTTCCCGTTCTGGGGTTTTTGGGAGATATACACACAGAGAGATTTAGGTATAAATCAACGGAGTAAGAAATTTTTCTCAATTCAAACGTTTCAAGAGAATAATTTTCTTGTGTCTATCTATAGGATGTACTCTTCTCTGTCTATGATACATTGCCAAACAGCAGTTTTCAGAGGCAGCGAACTTCCTGTACATTCCAACAGCTATTTCCCAATTTTCCGATCGCACCAACCTCGCTCTGCGGGCGGGATTCGGGAAGGACGAAGATGGTGAAGAGGAGGCAAAAGAAGATCAGGCAGCCGGCGAGGGAGGCGCCCCAGGTGAAGCCCAGAAACTCGATGATGTAGCCCGAGCCCAGAGACATGGATGCAGAGCAGAACATCTGGATGCTGTTTAGGACGGCCAGGGCTACAGTCCTTCCCTTGGCCGCAGGGGAAATGTCCGCGATGTATGAGTACAGGCCCACGCTGTGGCATCGGCAAATGAAGGACTTTAAATCACATCAACCAGACACTCTTTTGGTCGCCAAATGTTTCAAGGCAATTCAACTTTCGCATCTTCGATTTAAGGCAAGACCGTAAGAAAAAGTCTTGATTATACACAATATCGTCTGCTACACGTTTACATGACATGCTTTCCAATGAATGTGCCCCGAGAAATTCCGTCTAATGAAGGGTTTTACACAAGCACGTTTTGCGACCGCCTCCTTCACAACGTTGTGTAGATTCGGGGGTTCTCCTAGCTCATTCTGTAAACCCGAGTCAGTAGTATTGCCGGTAGGCAAAATCTCTAGCTTACTAGAATGCTCCTAGCTTGCACCGGGAAAGTCGAAATTCAAATCTGGTAGTCGATTTCAAAACCTGTATTCGTGCACTTGTCACTTCACAGCAATACCATAATTGTAGTTCACTCTTGGGGCTCAATCCCACGAGGACACGATTGCTGTTATCGCACTCTCACATGTTTCTGTGCTCTTACATGTACACTTCACTCTCGGAAGTAAGTTCCACAGGAGACTCACTCTCCTAGAGGATGGGTCATTGCTCTGTTTGTTTGCATTCAGGTACCTGTGTGCGCACTCTCACACGTGTTATCCACGTTCTCTCACACACGCCCTGCTTATTATACTCTTTGCTGTGCCTGTACATCCTTCTTGAAACAATGAGAATACCGGGCTGTCTAGAAACAATGTGAAGCTACCGTATGTGATTCTTTAAAAGCAAATCCGCTCTAATTGTGTGACGTAACTAAGCATGCACCTGTGAAGGGAATTAGTGTCAAAACTGGAAACCTCCCCAATGCTCTGGCATTTTCCAGTACTTCACAACACATGCATTTGATATGCTTTTGAAGTTTTTCTTTAAGCTTCTTGCGTGTATTGGCTGAAAAGACAGAAGTCAAAACGCATGGAAATAACGAAACTCCCTTCTGAAACCTCCAGAACATCGAAAGTCTTACTGCACTTGCAGGAACCTAGGTTGGGACAGGCAGTCCCTCTCACACCGGATCTGTTCTCAGGCAACCTGGGGCGCGTTCCTTCTTCAAGCTCTCCCTTCGTCTCCTTTGAGATAGAGAGATTACTCCTTTTGGAGGTCATGAATGACCTTTTAAACTGTATGAAATTGTTGTCTTTTAGTTGCATTATGCGATTTGTCTGTAACTGGTAAAGACTATTGTTCTTTCCTCTTCTACCCATATGTGTGTCTGAAGCACGCAGGGAGTGCGTGAGCGGCGATCAAACTTTCAGGACTGAAAAAGCGAGCAGGTAATGCAGCCAGTCTGACGAAGCCATTGCAACTGAAAGTCGCCTACTGGTCTCACGAGGAAACATATAATAATAATAATATAATAATAATATGTTTATTTATAAGGCGCACTTCCTCCACACAGTGAAAAACGTACATAGTGGAGCTCTAGGCGCACACACACACAAAAACACGCACACATTATCATACAGTTTGAGCCTGAACATGAAACGCACATACGCACGTTATAATACAACATGCATCCTACACGTGAAGAAACACACACATGCATTATATACAAACATGAGCCTGAAACATTCAGCAAGTACGAAATATTTTCAATAGGACTTAGAGAACAAGTGGGTTTTCAAATTTGACCGAAAGGAAGCTGCAGTGTTTGCATGCCGCACTGAGAAGGGGAGTCCGTTCCAGGTGGTAGGACCCTGGTATGAAAAACTACGCTGACCAAATGTTTTTGACCTAACGGATGGAATTTTGAAGATGCGAGTGTCGCAAGAAGAGCGAAGTTGTCTAGATGGTGTGTAGATGTGAAGGAGTTGAGACAGATAGAGAGGAGCGACAGCAGAGACAGAGTTGAAGCAGAGGCAGGAGGTTTTGTATTGGATCCTAGCAGAAACTGGTAGCCAATGAAGAGAGTGGAGGATAGGAGTAATGTGATGAGACTTTCTAACTTTACAGATGAGGTGAGCAGCAGAGTTCTGTCTTTGGAGCCGATCCACGAGATACTTAGGGCAACCGGAAAGAAGGCTATTGCAGTAGTCGAGGCGTGAAAGAATGAAAGCACAGACGATATTTTTAGTAGCTTCTTGTGTGAGAAGATGACGAATTGCACTGATCTGTCTGATGTGCATGTAGGCGATCTTGCATGTGTTCCTGACGTGTTCCGACATATTGAGATGACAATCTAAGGTAACACCAAGGTTCCTAACTGATGGAACGAACTCCACATCACAGTCGCCAATCTTAAGAGAAGAAGGGAGGGCATCAGTGGGTGTCCTGATTGATCTTACTAGCATGCATTCTGTTTTACTGTCATTCAGTTGAAGCTTATTAAGGGTCATCCAGTTCTTAACATCTAGAACACAGTTTTGCATGGATTCAACGGTGGGTTGGATTTGATCGAGGGTAGCTTCTTTGTAAAGCTGGTTGTCGTCGGCAAATGCATGTTGGTTTATGGAATGTGAACCTACAATGTCGAACAGGGGTTGCATGTACATGACAAACAAGACGGGTCCGAGGACGGAGCCTTGGGGGACACCAAAACTACTGAAGAGGTGGTTGATGTCAAGTTATTTACAGATACTGTTTGCTGTCTATTTGAGATGTAGGAGTGAAACCAAGAAAGGGCCGTGTTAGTGATTCCGTAGGTGTTCTGTAGGCGAGTGAGGAGAATGGAGTGGTCTATCGTGTCAAATGCTGCGGAGAGGTCGAGTAGGGTGAGAAAACATACTTTGCTATTGTCAAGGGAGGTAAGGAGATCATTAGCTATCTTCAGTAGGGCGGTGTCAGTGGAATGGTTTGATCGGTAAGCAGATTGAAGTGGGTGTAGCAAGTTGTGAGAGGACAGGTGTTCAAGAAGTTGATTGAGGACGATTCTCTCCACGACCTTCGACAGAAATGACAGGTTTGACACTGGTCTAAAATTCTTGAGATCGTTGGGGTCTAGACTAGGTTTCTTGAGGAGGGGCTTGACTAATGCTGACTTGAAAATATCTGGAAAAGAGCCTGACACTAGTGAGTCGTTGATGACGGACGTGATGGTGGGGAGAAGGGCGTCTAAACACTCTACGAGGAGGGGAGTGGGGATGGGGTCAAGTTCACATGATGTGGGGGTGGCATTAAGAATCACCTTTTTCACAGTTTCTTCCGAAACACTGTGCAATGTTGAGAGCGGATCACCCTGGAAGGAACGCTCAGTGACTGGAGGGGTGGGGGGAGACTGCTTATCAAGACTTTCTCTAATGGACTTAATTTTGCCTTCAAAGAATTCCAAAAAGCGGGACGGGAGCTCAGAAGGAGCATGAATAGTGGGGAGTAAGGAAGATTTGGTCTTACCCAGAAGCTGGTTACAGACACTGAACAGTTCCCTGCAAGATGACCCCTCCACGATCTTGGCACTGTAAAAGGCCGTCTTGTCTCCCTCTTTTGAAGACTGTCTTAATACGGTTTGCGCAGCACCTTTTCGGCGCTCATTGACCTTTAAGAGCTTGCTGACTTTCTTGGGACCAGGAAGATTTGAGGGAGAGATGGAGTGCCAATCAATAGAGATGGCGGCCTTCCCTACTATCTTTTTCAATACCTTTCGAAAGAAACGCGTCTCAGTTGGATTCCTTTAATTAGCTTTGCTAGCCTATCGTAGTCCTGGTAAAGCCGCTTCAGACAAGTGGACAAATAAAGCTTATTCGAAATGATCATTGGACTTGGCTTTTTGACTTTCCAGTCGCAAGCTAGGCGAACCCCAATATATCTCGACTTTGAGAAGGATAATTCACAACAATCCAGTTTCCCTTATGTGCAAAACAAGTAAAAAAATATAGTGTATCATCACGCAAGATTTTGAGTTTAACTTTCGTAATCATTCTAACTACATGCAACATTTATCCAGATTTCTCGGGAATAACAACAGTGTGGTTGATACCGCTTGTGAACATTCATATTTCTATTGATTGTCTTACATTTTGGAATGGTTGCGTCAAGTTTGTCGTATTTCGAATAAAGAAGAATGGTGTTAGAAGAACTTTGAACTGCGATGGAGTTGTGGAGTACAATGGTTTCGGAGGTAAGGAGAAGCAAAAACAGAATACCATTGGGGAAAAGTTTGTTCATATCCTACAAGAGGTGGAGCCGACGGAAGGTTAATTAAGCACTGAGAATGTCACAAACAGCAGTAGACAATGGGGAAAAGAGAAATCGAGTGTGACCATAGTTGATGCTAACGATTTTTGTTGAAGCGTGATACTCTGAAAGCAGGACCGTTTGCAATCAATCTTTGCTGAGGACAGGGGGATGGTTATTTTCATGTGTCTATATCAATGTTTTGATCATGTATCGTAATACGTTTTGTTTATCGTCTTACCAGAAAAAAATGTAGATTTTTGTGTTTGACTGGTAAATATGTGATCTTTGTGGAGATTGGATGCGGCATGTAGCGACCAGTCCGACGTTGTGCATGGGCTGGGATCGATCTTCCAGGCTGGTTTGAACGCACGTTTGGATCTGAATAATCTAACCCTGTCCCGATAACCTCTTTCGCTCCATGGAGTCGCCCCTGGCTGAGCTACTGGAGCAGGCCCCGAAAGCCCGGCAGCCAGGGGTTCCAGCTGTTGACGGAGATATTGAGCGACTCCGGCTGTATATTACACTTTACGCCTTAATGCTCATACTAGCAGATTGCTTGAACAAATTTCTGCCCAATTTGAGTGAGCTGATGGCATGGGAAGCATCAGAGACCAAGGACCAAGGACATAATAAATAGGTACAGTTGTTGTGATGTAGAGATAATTTAGCTAATTGTCGGTGTGAATTCTTTGATAGACACTTGTCAGCAAACTATTGGTTGAAAATGGACCAAATGGAAAAGTCGCATCCCCTTAACAGTCACACTAGAATCTCCCATTTGAAGCGCACACAGTTTTCTTACGCATGACGAATTAATACAAAAGTCGCCCTGAGGCAGACATTTTATACTAACTAATCCATACTTTCCTGTTCATGTAACACTTATCGCCACGCACTCCCAAAATTTACCAAGAAGTGAACCCCTGTTTATTCAAAACCATAACATCATTTCAACCACCACTTCCCAGCATCCTGAAGCCTTCCTTACTTGAGGGCGAAGGATGAGCCGCTTATGCCGTCGATGAAGTAGGCCAGGAAGAGAAAGTGCACGTCCAGTTCGAAGCGGATAATGGCTACGAAGATCGAGTACTTGGCCAGACGCGTGACGGCCGTGAAGATGAGGATGGTGCGGCGGCCCATGGCGTCCGCGTAGGCGCCAACCAGCAGCGTCATCGCCGCAGACAACACGCTGACGATCAGCTCATACTCCATCTTCAGCTGCGTTTGCTCCTGAAAAGCATGCCAACAGACCCGTGCAAAGCACTTTGTACAAGGAGACTCAAGCTAGACGGCGCACACATGGTAACAAGGCAACTCGTGCGAGGCAACTTGTCTACTTGCAGTATCTCAAGCAAGTTAACTCGTGCATTGCTGCTCTTGCCTCGCAAACTCGTGAAAGCGACTCCTGCAAATCAATAATTGTAAAGAAACTCCTGCGAGACAACTTGCCAACGGCAACCCATGCTAGTCAGCTCGTGCATGGCTACACTTGCCTGATTACTCGTGCAAAGCAATTAGTGCCAGGCAACTCGTGTCAGGCAACTGGGGCAAGTTGTATACGCTAGCATCTTGCGAGTATTGGCAAAGGACACAAGGAAAGCGCAAAGCAAGTGCGTTTCCCACAGCTCCTCATTCCCAAGAAGATGCAAGTTTTGAGGAGGCTTTGGAGGTACTTAGCCGCTGCCAGCGAGAAAATTCAAAATGGCGGAGACCGTGAGAGCAGGTTTGATATTCACAGAGGCAGTGCCTGTAATGTGCGTGTCACTGTCCGAATATGGAAAAGTATACGTACAGGTGAGTATTTGCTATTGGAAGGTTCATTCGTATATTTTGAGAAGTATGTAAATAGGTCATTTTTAGACAAACATTGTCGTAGCACACATATGAAGGAGCGTCAATACCTCATATATGTACGCTCTCTAAATCATGTTCCCGGAATTGGTCCAGAGTGTATCGAGGAACAGCACTTTCGACAAAACTGTCTACATGTGCTTTCTTTTTTTTAACCTTTTTTTACGGTCCCAGTGCAGTGTCACCAGAGCATGTTCAATCAAGTGAAAAACTGCTGTGATATTACTTCGTCAAACAGTCACTTCACCAACTCTCGCCCGAACACGGTTCGTGCGGGGCAGCTTGTGTAAAGGCAAGTTGTGCAATACAACTTGTGCACAGGCACCTCATGCAAGGCAAACTGTACTAATTAACTCTTGCAGGGCAGCGTTTGTGAAAGGCAACTTGTTTAAGAGGGCGTGGACATGGCAACACGTGGTAAACGGTCCATGAGGAGCATTCCAGTCAGGGCAACACATGGACGGAAATGCATGGAAAGCAACCTATGACAAGGAACTTTGTGCGAGGCAGCCTGTGCATGGAAACATGTGAGAGGTGTTGTGAAGGTTCTAGATCGTACAAGATGATCTCGGCGTGGTAGGTTTGTTTTTATCGGTCAGGTCATTGCCCTGGGACGCGGTCGAGTCGGGCAAAATTTGTCTTGTTGTGTCACGTGACGTCAGTCGATTTCCAGCTCGAGCTTTTAGAGAGTGTGCCACTTCATTCATGAAAGATCTGAAACCTGGGGTTAGGTATATAAGGCGCGACAAAGCAAGAGACAGTCAGGAGACACAAGCAGCAGATGCAACAGAGTTAAGGTGAGTGCTTAACTTTGTAAGGAGTGAGTCCTCTGCAGCACTGCGTGTAGAGTGAAGTGAGTATGACGATAGCCCCCTACTACTTATTGTCACCGCTGTGCATCGACCAGTGAGTGAATAAAGTTTATTGAAAACGACCACCAGCGTTTGTAACTTCGACTTCCCAGAGCAAGCTAGGAGAACCCCCATACAACAGGATATTGCAAGAGAAGAGTGCAACATTGGTTCCCAGACGGGGAACAATCGAAGTATAGATTGCTTCATTTGTCTGACGTGGCAAGAATGAAGAATCCGTGCAGTTGGTGCGAGATGAGATGACGATGACAGAATAGTGATAAACTGCTATCGGTGTCCTGTCACGGCAAATGGCGCTGATTTTGAAGTCACTATCGGCTTAGCGAATGCAGTCACGGACATACACTTCTTATTAAAGAATGTAGCTATGATTCTAGTCTCTAAATGGTTTCGTTAATCAACATACATCAGTTGTGCACGTCTACCAGCTATGGTGTAGGGACACTCTACTTGATTGGCATGTTTTGTTTACAAATCATTTCAGGGTATGTGTACACATTATAAATGAAAAATTTATCCATTATTAATATTCCGAACGATGTTTAGCTATAATCAAACTACATGTATCTTCATGCTTTGATGCAATTTTCTACCACCATCGACCGATCTTTATTCCTCAAAAAGTACGGACGCCTACTTCTTTTGCTATATGATATTTGACAAGAGATGGCTGAATTCCTTACAAACATGGCAGCTGCTTTTATTTTTCAACTTAACCCGTCCAGATGTGACAACAACGCGTGTATGGCCATAGGCTCAGGGTAATTTATGTCAGCAGCCCCTGCAGGAGACATGTGCGAGGGCACCCTGTGTAAGGCAAAGTTAATCTTAGTTACAAGGATCGTATATACCGAATCATGTATGACAGCAACGCATGTGAAGCCACTGATGAAGATATTTTTATGAAGATACAATCTCGGGACCCAAGTGCAGGTGATGAAGGAGGCACTGAGCGGCTCAGGTTGTGTTACACAACGTTATGTTATGTTGTATCTTAATCACTTTTTCATTCAGTCACAAGTACTGTATGTGACAGGTACAAAACCATAGATTCACGTTAGTCACCGACGCCTGCATTTCATCGGTATCGATGAGAGTTTAACAGTCCACGTCTTTAACTAAGACGGCTTCTCCTACCTTGGCCCATTCACAAACCTTCTGCACGGCGATGTCATTGTCGTTGTCTTGTTTGGTGACGTTGGGGCTGCAGAAGGGGGAGACACCTGGGGTAGTGGTGTTGGTGGTGTTGAGGGTGTACTTGCGTGCCAGGCGTGCATACAGGTACTGGGTGATGGTGGGGCTGAAGATTTCCGAGGCCATGCTTTGCAGCGTGGCCACCAGGGTCACCAAGAGCAGAGGGCGCAGCTGCGTGCTCGTCACCGCTTCCTTCACCACTTCACGCAGCGGTGGCTTCTTTGACTGGAACTCAGGAGGCAGCCCGTACTCTCGAGCTGTGGAGACCCATAGACCAGAATTAAGTGTTCAGTTTTCGTGTGGAGAGTTCCTTGGGATCAATACTCGTGTAAATCACAAATAGTGCACCATTGACGCATCTCTTGCTAAATGGGAAAATCAGCAAACTGTGACGGCCGTGCCCAGTGCTGGCCATAGAGAGACTGGTGGTGGAAATAAAGTAGAGCACCCCTAGAGGACAGGTGGCTCCGTCGCCTTGCCCAAAGACACCACCCCACAATCCAACTGCATCGAGTGCCGTGTCGGCTGTCAGTGAGTCCGTCGTCATGCCAGATAAGAACCTTGAATGAACAAATAAATGGATGGATGGATGGATGGATGGATGGATGGATGGATGGATGAATGGATGGATGGATGGATGAATGAATGGGGTTTTACGTCTTAGCAGACTGTGACGGCTATGTAAGATCTTTTATCACTAGTTGGAGTTAGAGGGAATTCTCCTTTTCGTAGGGGGACACTGTTGGTCTATTCTTATTCCCTATCCACAGGGGAGTAGGAACAACCACCACCACTCATCCAATATATTATTTAGTTCAGTCTTATTGCGAGAGAAACATTCCCCAAGTCCCAAAAACCTCTACACTCCACCCTAAGCCCCCACCTCCAACCATTCCTTAACAGAATCACCCTCTGTAAATGTAGATTATCTTAGTACTATGTCAGTCTTCCGAAGCCTTTTCCTTCAAGAGCACCCCCTGTGGGTTGGGGGTGAGAATAGACCCACCGCGTCTCCCTACGCGATTCGTAAGAGACGAACAACTTGGGACATTGTGACTCGATTTGCGCTTACTCGAGTGATTTTCGTGTTCAATGGCCTTATATAGCCTACAAAGGTTAAAAAGCTGTAAAACCAACCAACCACATCCCTTCAAGAGCCAAATCCTGTGGCCACTGCATCATCTGCACTATCTTCTCATCAAATGAATGTTTGCAAATGAATGCATCGTCTCTACAATGCCACCACTGCTAGTGGATTACCGTTGGTATTTCCCTATTGATTTGTTTAACGTCATGGCAAATGAATCACTCCCTTTTTTCCTCTCGACTTCCGATGTGCGAAAATGACCCACTTTAAACGTAGAGGAAAATGGAAAATAAATTAGTTGTTCATTTTTCGCGACATCAAGAACGGCTTTTAACAAGTGAAAGGTAACAAATGGCGTTGAGTATCAGTATCACTAACCATTTTCTCTGCATGGTGACAGAGATGTTCAGAGGTTGTAGCAAATTTATAATGATGCATATTCAGCGGGATTTCCTTTCCGTCATAACAGTGAAAAAGGACTGTAATAATGTTATATATTTTATTGGCTTTTGTGACTAACACAAACGAAATGGCACTGCCGCTTATCTACACAAAGTTGACACGCTGCAGGTTTAGTATTCATGCTCAAGCACTCGAATGTATTCACAATGTCTATGCACATATTGTACATACGTGTGTGCGAATATGCACGTACGCAAGGCCCCAAGTTAATTTCAGCAAAAGTTTTCTAACACTTTTGCTCCTGCTTCAGATACATCCCATCCTTACAACGGTTGTGTTGTCAAACTGTTCTAACAATAAACCTCACGCATGCGCGCACACGCGCACACACACACACACACACACACACACACCCATACCCAGCCACCCACTCACCCATATATACAATCACCCACCACGCACGCACGTGCGTGCCAAATATAAGAGTGCACCGTTTTGAGTTCGCTTTCTCACACTGCTGTTCAAGTCACGAACAGAATGAAATCGCTTATCATCCCACAAGCAAAAGCTATCACGCCGTTCTGTGGGCAGACAACGACGGTCCATGCGTTTGTGTTGAAAGACGATGATTGTGTGGATGGGGTCGTAGCGTCCACAGTAAAGATGTTAAAATAAACAGTAAAGACAGTGATTAATGGATTGACCATAATAAACTTATTTATATTTATTTTAAAAAAAACTATTTTAAAAAGAAATGAAGGGTTAGAGCAACGGAACCAGAAGGCCATCGTTTCTCTTTTATCTATAGAACGCCCCCCTGAGAATGTGGCATCGAACGTGATCGTTCTTTTGCAAGCAGCGATGCAGTATGAGAGAGATCAGTAAACGTAGCGTTGTATCTCTCTGGCGTTGCCCCGGTGTCGTAGAATATTTCTGAACCAGGATTAATCGGAACCGGTTCCCAAAAATCCTAGGATATTTCGGAACCATTCCGATTTATCCTGGCCCTGGTGAAAGGATATTTCGGAACCACCAGGATATTTCGGAACCATCTTCTAGATGCTTTCGTATGATTTTCTGAGTTTCTAGAAGGTTTCAAATCAGAGTGAAACTACTACGCTAACAAAGAACAATTTACCTTGACCAAACGATGTTTAATGTGTGTTGTTTTATTAAAGATGCTCAAGCAGCTACAGACTGCTTTTTAAGTACGAGTAATAATACATAAAGATTTTTACAGAACCTGTTGTTAAACTCCTTCTGGATTCTAAGTCACCTTGTCACATTTGTGTATACGGTTATACATATTAACTCTCTCTCTCTCTCTCTCTCTCTCTCTCTCTCTCTCTCTCTCTCTCTCTCTCTCCACCAACTGGTATAGAAGTGTTTCTGATACCGAGGCGGTGAGCTACCATAAGGTCATACCTGCGACGATGTATGAATATGCTATTCATGCCATTTCGATGGCCGTAATATAATATCTAATTTAACATTCCTGTACATATGAATATCTGAATGTTTTAACCTGATGTATGTCAATTATGGCCAAGCTTGGTTTTAGGCCGAGATCAAATCACTCCCCCCCCCTCCTCTCTCTCTCTCTCTCTCTCTCTCTCTCTCTCTCTCTCTCTCTCTCTAATGGGCTAATTCATTCAAAGTAGGCTGGCTTTCATGAGTTTAATAATAATAATAATAATAATAATAATAATAATAATAATAATAATAATAATAATAATAATAATAATAATAATAATAATAATAATACGATCATTTATAACGCGCACATATCTCACCACTTAGGCGACTCAAGGCGCACACACACACATTCACACCCATAAAGAAAGAATACACACCCTAATACAAAACATTATGGCAGGTGCAAATATGCACACAACAATCAAACATATATACACATAACATAAGATAATAATTACAATATATACTAACGTACATGGCTTGCTTTGGTACCAGGTTTGCATTGCATCAGTGTGATGGATGATATGGTGGAGTTTACTCTTTCTCCGTTTTGGGAAAAAGGAAGGTTTTTAGGCTGGATTTGAAAGAAGCTAAGGTTGGTTTCTGACGAAGGCTGAGAGGTAGTGCGTTCCATTGGGTGGGCGCTTGGAATGTGAAGGAGCGCCCGCCTACGGTTGTGAGTCTTTGTGGCGGGATGTCGAGTCTGAGAGTGTCTAGAGAAGAGCGGAGTGATCGGACAGGTTTACAGAGTTTGAGAGAGGTAGACAGATAGGAAGGAGCAAGATTGTTGAGGCATTTGTATGTGAGCGTGTTGAGCTTGTATTTGATTCTGTCTGAAATAGGTAGCCAATGGAGGTCATGTAGCATGGGGGTGATGTGGTCTTTCTTTTTCTTCTTTAGTATAAGGCGTGCAGAGGAGTTTTGAATGCGCTGCAAACGCGAGATAGAACAAGAGGGGAGTCCAGCAAAAAGAGAATTACAGTAGTCGAGACGAGACAGAATAGTAGAAGTGACAAGTTTGGTTGCGGCGTCTTTGGTGAGATACTTGCGGATGGTGGCAATGCGGCGGAGTTGAAAATAACAGGTGCTTGAGACTGAAGAGATGTGTTTTTTCATTGAGAGGGTGTTGTCTATGGTGACACCAAGATTCTTGACAGAAGAAGACAGAGGGATGGATGAATCGGAGAGTTCAAGAGAAGTAGAGGAGGCTTTGGAGAGCTTGGAAGTGGTGCCTATCAGAATGGCTTCAGTTTTGCTTCAGTTTTGCTGCCGTTATGTATGTGTGTGCTTGTGCATGTGCGTGTGAGTGTGTGTGCGCGTGTGTGTGTGTATGTGTGTGCGCGCGCACGCGCGCGTGTGTGTGTCGGTGGGTGGGTATGGGGGGAGGTGTCTGTGTGTGTGCGTGCGTATGTATGTGTGCGTGCGTGTGTGAGCGCGCGTGTGTGTATGCGTGTGCGTGCGTGCGTGTGTATACGTGTGTGTGTGCGCGCGGGTGTGTGTGTGTGAGTGCTGTGTCTGAGTGTGTATGTCTGAGCGTGTGCATGCGTTCGTGTGTGCGTGCGTGTGTGTGTGTGTGTGTGTGTGTGTGTGTGTGTGTGTGTGTGTGTGTGAGGGAAGGAAAATGCAAGCACAAACACAAGCAATTTTACACAATTCTTTAGCTACCCATAGTCTACAAATTCCCTTCACATTCTTTCGCAACAGAACACTTGTTTGCCACAGGCGTGGGAAAATCACGCGCTGGAGTACAGTGAGTTGTGGGCTAATGACCTTCTAGACGGTTCCGAAATATCCTGGTGGTTCCGAAAAATCCTGCCACCAGGGCCAGGATAAATCGGAATGGTTCCGAAATATCCTTTCACCAGGGCCAGGTTCCGAAATATCCTGTGACACCGGCTCTTTCCTGCCCTGCGCGCGCACTCCGGGAGGCGTTTGCTGAAAGTGCGCCATTGCCGGTTTACAGTCATCCATATTACTTGCCATTGCAGGAATTTTCTACCAGTCTGTGGGTCGAGCAGTGCTCGGCTCAGGATCCTGCTCAAGGTGTTTTGTGACATAATCATATCTTGATCACAGTACAGCAGTGACGGATATAAACGTCACTATCGTTATTATACTCAAGTGGACAACTCTCGGGGAATAGTTTTGATTCAACATTGTACGTGATGTGTTCCTACATAAATGCGTGTTGATTCAAAGTTAATTGTTTTTGGAAGTGCGAATCTGTTGTGGGTTTTTTCGTTTATTGATATATCTCCTTTTTATATATAAAAAGGAAATCTCTTGATGTTCTAGATCGGTAATGAGATGCCATGATTAAATTCAAGCGAAGAACTCTCACTGTCAGTGAGGCTAAAATGGTCGAAGTCGGATACATTCGGGGACACTGTACCCGGGGTACTGGCTGCGCTCGATTTAACCGCCGGAATCCGGCCGCGGCGGTCTGCCGCCACGTGACCGGCAGTCCCCGTGACGTGAGCGGCGATTCGACAGCTTTCGTGTAAATCGAGCGCTTTCGGCTGATCAACATGGCGGCACAATTGTGGTGTTTGCAAGTTACTATAGACAGCGGTAGCGATGATGACTAAATGTGCTGTCTTCTTGGTTTATGGTAAGGTTTGAGGTTATTGTGTAAATTGAACATTTTCATTACCACTACCTATGCCCTGATAAGTGACTCCTGAGCCTACTGCAGTCAAAGACCCTATATACACTAAGAAGGCGCACTCGAGCGATTTTCCTTTACGCAAAGGGAGGTCATAATGTAGAGTTACGTCCCTTTGCGAGAGAATTGTCAATTCGAACTTAATGCAGGATTTCTCACCGTCAACCACACATCGTGCACACAATAAAGAAAAAAATCGTAGTCTACTTCAATTGTCCAGCGGAGATTGCAGCGAGGTGACAAATTAAGGCACACATGAGTCAGCGGAGAACGAATTATCGAATATTTTCAGTGTCGAAGCGTCACAAAACATAAACCCTAGTCTGGTCGTCGCCATCTTGGATCTTCGTTCGCCTTAGAAAACCTGAGGGCGGACCCGGCGGTGGGCCGGGTGATCCGCCGGTCATGTGACCTGAAGAAATCGAGCGCAACAAAAAAAAACGCCGGTGCCCCGTCTCGCCCGCCGGCGGATTCAGGCGGACAAATCGAGCGCAGCCACTCTGTCCGGGGGGACACTGTACCCAAGGTACTCTGTCACCGGTGCAACTGCACCCCAGTTTCAAATCTCGGCACTTGAACGAGAACGAGACTGCCAACAAGCAGCAGTTTCTGTAACTTTCAAAATGGCGGTCGACGTTCTAATGGCGTAGCGTCTGCAGGCAAGCAGCGAACGGCGCGATCTAAAAATAGATAAGCGAGTGACGTCTAACAACTTCCGGGGACATCCCTTAGCGTGCGTCCCCATTGCTGTGCTGCAAGTTGGTTCGACACTGCTCCTGGGGAAAATGCAACAGCGATTCAAGATACAAGCAAAAAGACCACATGAAAGGAGTATTTTTTATAACGATGCCCGACCCACTTGTTGAATCGGAGAAATTCAATCGATGGGTGCATTTGTGCAGGCGACTACACTTCAAAGTAAAGCCAAGCAGCTCCTAGGCACGATGGAGACAGTTCATTTGTTCAAAGCATTTCGTTGGTGGCAATGGACCTACAGAAATGAACCCGGATCCACTCCCTGCTCATTACACGGAACAGCAGATGAGTTTTTATTATGATAGATCGCAATTAGGAGCTCCGCATCACACGGAATGGAAGATTTATCAAGCCTCCGTGCCGAACATAGCGTTTTCAGCGTTCTTTCATTCCTTCAGCTGTTCACAACGCGGACTTACACTATGGATATATCTACAGGGTTAAAGAGTAAAGCGACGGATATGCATTATTGCATACATAAGGCTACACGAATGATTTCGGTGGGGTTTATAATATATTAATTATTGTGTGATGAGCGGGAGTCTGCGAGAGATCGACCGTACAGTCATGACAAGACGTATATATATATATATATATATATATATATATATATAATTCAATAAACAACTTCATGGTGGAATAATACATAAGTTTATGGTAATTCACGTGTAAAGAAATTGTTTTAGTGTTGTCAATTTTAGCAGCAGTACAGAAATAATTTAATCTATTGTTTTGCCCGGCTTGATAACGCTCTGCACTAAAGACGCGCGTTCCACCATATACATAGCTCCCCGCTCACTCTCCACTCCAGAGAGTTTATAGCACTATTACTTGTATTAGAACAAACTCTGCCCTGGAGATACCGGGAGGGAGAATTCATGCGGGTGAGATTCAAATCACCAAGTTGACAAGTACTTAAAGTAGCTTTCAAAAGTGTTGTCCTTACCAGTGAAGGTTAGTACTGCGTATTCAATTAATTTGCAAGTAAATGTATGTGGCTATGAGTGTGTCATTCTCGGTAAATCGTATTTTAGAACTGCATATATCATGCGTGCCCGTTTTCCAGATCATCCATGCAGTTGATTATTTACACTACTATACCCGCCAAGCTGCAAATTTGAATTCACTTCTTCGGTTAACTGAATTGCTAAATTCTATACGAGAAGTAACGGTGATTGCGATGTTGGCTTATTTCAGTGTTAAAAGGCTGGAGTTAGTCAACTATGGGATTCCATTGCCGAGAAAAGCACTGAATATGTACGTTGCTCTTGCAAAAACGCAGTTTCAAATAAGTTTTTATTATCACGTACGTCACCAGTGATGCGCACGTGCGTGCGTGACAACCACTCGCACTGGGTAAGATGTCTTTGCGAGGCTTTGTCAGTTTGTGTGAACAAACGTCATTTGCACACGCCTTCTCCGATCGAATGCTGTCCCCGGAAGTAGTGCCGCCGCCGGATAGTACCGAACGTGACGTCACGCCGAAGTGAACGCGGGCTTACAGACGCTACGCTATGGGACAAGATTTGTTGAACTATTTGAATACATTGCCAGCCTACAGGGAGGCATGCATGGTCCGTAAAGGACGCATGAAGGACACGCAGGTTACAGTGCTGGTAGGGGAGAATGGGTTTCTCTCGGACACTTTCACTTTAATCGCCGATCGGCCCCAGCGGCAGCGCGGCAAACGTCTCATCACAGAGACTTTGTTTTGCGACGGCAGTGGAAATTGCCTAAGGGCGTGTGGGGGGCTTGGTGCCTGTGTGGAAGGTGGAAGATTATAATATGCAACAAATGTTTGGACTAGTGATTTCAGAAAGAGAGAAAGAAAGAAAAAGTGTAACACTTATTATCGCCGAGTGAAGAACATGTCGCGATATAGCCTATCACAAGGTCATCGGTATGTCACGTGACTGTAAGGGTGAGATTTGAAACGGGTGCAGTGGCACCGGGGACAGAGTACCTCGGGTACAGTGTCGCCGAATGTTGGTGACAACGACCATTTCAGCCTTAATTGTAGTTTAAGTACTGCTATTTCTGAGTACAGGAGTCTGTTGAGCCATAAGAAGGTTTTTAAGTGTGTGTGTGTGTGTGTGTGTGTGTGTGTGTGTGTGTGTGTGTGTGTGTGTGTGTGTGTGTGTGTGTGTGTGTGTGTGTGTGTGCGTGTGTGTGTGTGCCAGCCATTTTTTAACGGTAGTCTGTTCTGTACTACTTATCATCAGTTGTCCGTGAGTGTTTATTACCCGCAATCGTGTGCACAAACCGCGTCATTGTGGATAGACTGAGCACTACAGGATTCAGACCAGTGGCCAATGATAAGCGGTTTTATTGCCATCAGTGATGAATTCCACCAAGTGAGTACACGTGACAATGCGTCAAAACAAAAGTTCTTGCGATGAGTAGCCCATTGTCGACACTCATGTTACACTAATCAGCCAGTCGATCGCATGACCACGCCGCATCGTGAATAAAGTCAACTCAAATGAGACTGACACTCCTAATATTAGTAACAATTCTCAGTATATCTAACTCGTTAGAAAAACTAAATCATCGGATGAAAACTGCAGTTGTGCGTTTCCTTTAATTCTATAGAAGTGTGTATGGCTACAAGTATAAAACGAGTTGAATACACCACCACTGATGATTCAACAATTTGTCATATTGACAAGACTGATATATTTGTTGTTCTATTATTAACAATAACAACAATCCATATCAGCAAAGTGGCTTTGAAAGCCGACCCTTTGAGCAGCCATAGCTCGCAGAAACCTATTATTTTCTTGATATTTGTGCGCTTTGCATGTAAAATGAGAAAGTGAGAAGAAGAAGAAGACTGTTGGATTCCCAGAACATTTTTACATAGGTATTGCAGCGATCAGTGCGAAATAAAGTGTACGTGTTATGTTATAGATTAAACATTCTCGTCGAGACAATTCCGCTCTGTGACGAAAAGATTCCATGTAAAGTTGAGTTCTTCAGCAGACGAGATGGCAATAAAGTAGACTTCGCTCTTGGAAACAGTCGACGTTAAACATGCGCTCACACGTGTATGTGTGCGTGCGTAAGTGTGCCAGTGCACGCGCGAGCATCTTTACATCAGGAAGTCTGCATATATACATACACACAATTATGTGCGTTCTTGAGCATTAACACGCACCTGTACGCGTGTGTTTGAGGGCGCTCGTGCGTGCGTTCGTGTGTGTGTGTGCGCGCGTGTGCGTGCGTATGTGTGTGCGTGCGTACGTACGCAGGCATGTGCGTGCGTGTCTGCGTGTGGATGCCTTCCTTTTCTTTGTCTGCTTTTAGGTCAGTGAGTCTCTCCGAGTAGAGAGATAGTAAGTACACTTGCACCAACTACTGTTCGTCCCTCGTGTGTGCGAACTTACCTGTCCGAAATAGATCCCGTAAGTTTTATATCCGACTGCCATCACTCAAAGTGCTTTGACCTATTTGGTCAACATCAGACGGTTGAGAATTAACCTACCGTTGATGGGAGTGAAGGCGCGACGTTTGGGAACCAGTCCGGGCCATTCTTCCTGGTCGGATTCCTGGGAACGCCGCCATACCAGGGGCGGCGCACTCTTGGGACGCGTTGCCATGGTAACGCCTCCGGCTTCCGGCCTTAAGAGAGGGGACACCTCTTCGCCGTCGTCGTTGTCGTTATCGGAAGCTGAGGCCGCTGCCTCGTATTCTGCGTCCCAGTGTCTGCTCCTCCGGGCATCCATTGGAGAGTCTTGCTTGCGCAGAGAGCGGTCCCTTTGCAGAGAAGAAGACGAGTGTCCAAGCGTGGTAGTTACTAGGCAAGAGGACGTCTGCCTGGATCACAGTTTTTTTCCTCAGGATGCGTCACTGACTCAAGGAAGGTTTTCACTCACTTCCTTCCCATGCATAAGTAGGAAGAGATGAAGCACTGGACTAGCTACCGCATCTTGCGGACGGTGCACATCTCTATGCCGCAGACAGAATGACCTATTGGAGCTTGTCAGCAACATGAACTCGGGCACGTGCTTGATGTCTTTCTGGTGCATCTTTTTGCCCCAGCGCAATATAGGGCATCAAAAAAGTACATCTGTTGTATCACATCACGAGTGCAGCTTGCTTGCATGTGAGAGGTTCAGTGTGTCACAGATAGGCCGGTCGACACCCAGCTAACAAGACAGTCACGGAATGCGAGCCTTTGGCCTCGACGTACATCCGCGAAAACGTTGCATGATACACTCGTACAGAAGATATACGTGTTCAAGAATGCACCTGTCGCCATGGCTTCCTCGCAAAAACACCTGCTGCTCCTCTGTCGATCAATGACTTCCTGCAACCGGGTCGTTACAATCTGTTCAATGGGAAACCATTGAAGAGGTAGTTAATGCATTGTAAACGATTTTCTGCCAGTTGGAAACCTGTACACCTACCAGTTTACTGATTTGCTGCCCGAGCACTTGCTTGTGTTTTTTACTTCCATTTGTGAGTTGTTCGTGCAATCTATAATTTTTTTCCCTATAACATTTCAATGAGCGGTTCCGTTACTGTGAATATGCATCTTTTTCCGATTTTGTGGACGAGACAAGCAGCAGTGGGAAAATTTCATCCTTTCAGTATCAGCTGGACATCGTCAATCCAGTCCATCAGCCTCCAAAGCGGCTTCCTAGTCATGTTGTCAAGACAGTTGGTGCCTTTATAGAGCGTTTTCTTCATTTGTGATTTTCCCGTCAGATTACTGTCTCATTTCCATGATTGCAAGGCAAACGTTGCTTTAATTGCCTGCAAACTTTGTACAGAAGTGTAATATACATTCAGAGCTGCAAGAAACCAAACTTATTATATGAAACGTTTTCCCTCTCTGTTTTACAAAGGTAAAAAACTAGACATTTTACCGTTTCACGACGTGAAATTGCATGCTGAATGTGAAAAATATGTAACTTTCTTAAAACAAGAATATGTGTTTGAGGTCTGTGGTTTATTACCAATGTAAATGTATGGTGCACTTGTAAACAAAATTTTATGTAGAAATCTACCAGTCTTTATGAGTTATTCTTAAAATTAGACTGTCTCTTTTTTATATTGCAGTGGCCATGACCCAACCAAACTGTTTAAAATCATTATATAGACTCTGTACCCCAAATACTTATGGTAGCCTATACTTCATTATCAGCTGATAAATGTAATCATCCAAGAGTTCGTTTGAAAGGTTGAATCTTGCCTTCATAAACTGAC
>JAWQFJ010007652.1:112500-154807 GCA_034096865.1 Theodoxus fluviatilis
GTACGCCACTTTTCAACGGGCGTGGCGATCTGTGGCGATCTCTTCTGCAGAAGCTGACTCGTCTGCCTCGTGTCCACTTTGGCATCAATTGAAAAAAATAATGGAGACCACGTCAGTACCTAACGTCAGCTTGCCCTGCCCGATTCTGCTGAAGTTGAGGAGCGATATGGATGGTTGCCTTACTGAACAAGCACAGTGCAGCAAAATTACCCGCACACGTAGGCTATTTCTGGAGGAAACTCCAGCGGAAATCCACTTCGACCCGCGCTCACACATGCGCAATGATGGCGTGTGAATGCCTGGAGGTTGCTTGCTGGGACTCATGGCGAGTTGCTAGGTATGTTCGTAAATTGATGGGTGTGTTGTGTTTGTGATGATGTCTGCATGCGATTGTGTACTGTGGAAAAAGTAGTTTGCGTGTGTGTGAAATATGATGTTGTCTTGAGCTGTGTGTCGAATGGACTTCGTCGTACACGGGATATGATGCTCACTATCGACTATGGACATGGTAGTATGGAAGTAGGAACGATCGAATGCTGCATTGACGCAAACATAAGCTTCGGTTTTCTCCATCCTCTACAGATGTTGTCATGCAATGGACGAAGTGTGAAATAACGGAGAACCCATACCCTGTAGTTTTGACACGAAATCTAGATATTAGATATTAGTAACAGGCGTAATGTCCCTGACCTCAAGTAACAGTCAACACAGTCACAGTGCCTCGTCTTGCTTTGGAAATTGGGTCAGTGGATTCTCAAGGATGTTTACCCAAGGTATGCATGTATATAATTGATCCAAAGTGCGGTCTTGAGAGTTTGATGGACCATTTATTTTGTGAAAACCTCAAATGCCTTTGAGACATCGGAAAGGTTTTTGCCAACCACGTCTGTTTGGAAAGGTTGTGCAATGTTAACCGTTGTTGCACCCGGCAAGACCGATCGTTATTTTTCGGTCACTAGGTCAGGTGGGCCTTTGTAATACTGACACGTTAGTAATGAAGAAAAATGTATGTCAGGGTCACCAGCAACTGTGCTGGATCTTACTGCCGCTGTAGAGTATGCATGCGTGCATTTAAATGCATACATGTGTGTGCGCGCGCCAAGTATTTTCTCGTTCTGAGTGTGTGTGTGTGTGTGTGTGTGTGTGTGTGTGTGTGTGTGTGTGTGTGCGTGCGTGTGTGCGCGCGAGCATTTGTGTACGAGAGAGCATGTGTGTACAAGAGAGCATGTGTGAATAAATGCGTATGAGCTGTTGCACATGTATATATACATGTGTGTGTGTGTGTGTGTGTGAGAGAGAGAGAGAGAGAGAGAGAGAGAGAGAGAGAGAGAGAGAGAGAGAGAGAGAGAGAGAGAGAGAGAGAGAGAGTATATGGACATGTACAAATGTGTGAACATTTATTTGCGCATGTATTGTATGTAAGTCTCTCGTATAGTGACTGAAATTCACTCCAGGAGAGGAAGGTCATCAGGCCTCTCTGGAAACCGGACAGACGAACACATACATAATATTTGTATATATAACATGGTCAGGTCTGAATGATCTGAACCTTTCCAGAGCCCAAAACCCTATAACCCCATCCACCCACCCAAGCCTTCCTATCCATGGTAGCCCTATAGGCCACTTTGGGTCACCCCTGACTGAAGAAATCCCATCAGCCAGGGTTTTAGGCGATGAGGGTTGAATGGAGCTACTACAGATCTCTGTTGCACCTGATATGTGTAATACATAGTTACATATACCCAGAACCAGCTGCAGTGAATTCATAATTAGCTGAAGATTGTCTCTCTTTTTTTTTTTGCTGCACACTGAACTATGTTGGGTGGTATTCAAGGACAGAGTTAACTGAGGTAAAACCTGCCTTCCGCCAGAGGTAAACTGCCAGCACCATGCATTAATGGCCACAGGTTACAGCGAACCAGTGCAACCACTGGTCTTCACTGGAGGTAAATTCAACAGAGGGATCCCCTACTGTCAAAGTGCCTAATCAGAGGTAAATGTGGCACAGAACCCTGTTGAATCAAAGCTTCTATAGCTTCTGCAAGATCTTCTATTAGTTGCAGTATGTTATGCTGCCTAAATCTGAATTTCTTGCTTAGTTCCACATCCCTGTATCATTTTAATGGATGCAGAGAAAAAATATTTAAAATCATTGCTAATTTCACTGTCTCAATCGACCTCGAAAGGCACTGCTGGAATTTTCTCATATGTTAATGGGACACTGTTATTCCAGTTTAATGGCCCTCCCTCAAAGAGCATATGGTCAAGAGTACAGAGGTGCTGAGTATTGGTGTGACACATATATATTTTTAAATAAACTTTCTGGTACAGTAATGATACACTCTTCATTTCCCATAAATATGATGCATTAGGGGATGTATAAACTGTACAGAAAAGAAAAACTGAATGTAATCTTTAGTTTAGTTGTATTTGAAGAAGACAGTTTGGAGTCTCATCTTAACTTGACACCAAAACTCATTCAGAAAAAGAGCCACAAAAGATAAACTATTCAACACAAAACTTTATTGCAGCTTCAACATCCAAATATTAATGATATTTTTGCTCCTAGGTCAAGAAGAAATGAAATAAAACCTTAGAGAGGTTAGCATTCGTCTTAACTCAACTTTACACAATGTCACACTTTCTCTCACTGACAGCATTCAATCTTTCGCGCAACACATGAAAAACATCAAAGTTGAAGAAGATTTATTGAGCATCAAATACATGTGCAGAAACATCGATGTTTTGTCAACAACAAGAAACAAGTTTGGATTGTGTAAGTTGACAGTGTGAGGAGAAAGAGGCTCTGTTTTGAGGTAGGGTAGTGAAATCGGCATACTAAGCACCTGCGTACTCTTGACCATAAATACAAGTGTATCCACTGCAAAAATGTCTGAATGTGCAAGTGAATTGCTCTCTCTCTCTCTCTCTCTCTCTCTCTCTCTCTCTCTCTCTCTCTCTCTCTCTCTCTCTCTCTCTCTCTCTCTGTTATTTTAACGAGGGCTGAATGGAAGACATGCTGCTATGCCTAATTCATCAATTGCCCCTATTTGAAGAAGTTCAGGCACTTTGATTCAGTTCTCTAGCGCCTTTGTTAAAAAATCACATTATCAAAGCCATTAGGCTGAATTATCACCACTATATCATATCACCTACTAGTACTAGTCACATGCATATGCAGTGAGTTGAAGGGAATCCCCAGTTCATATATTAAGTTCTGGCTGGGAAACAACGTGGAGGCACCTTGCTGCTCATGAATTGGAAAGAGTATCTAACCACTGGTTTTAGATTAACCATGGTTCCACACACAAGAGAGTAGATTTGACTGGAGGTGAAACTGACATTTGCCATGATTACCAGCCCTTATGTCAGTTTTGCCATGATAGTATGACTGACCTGTGATAAGACATGAACTGATTCAACTTTAGAAAAACTTTCTTTACTTCAGAGACTTGTATTAGTGTGTGCATGTTCAAATGGGTGGTCTGAACATTGTAGCCTTGAAAGGTGACTTTTTAAATTACCAACATTTTGCATCTAACTTTTCTAAGTCTCTCAGGATAGTGAGTCGCTGTTGGGATCCTTGTGAAATAGTTGATAGTGAATCTTAATCACTGAGACAGTTGACTGATGGAGGGTTTGATGTGGGAATTCATACTCTAGTATTATAATTTGGTAAAAATAAAATAAAAAACAGAACACTCTTTTCATAATAAGTACACAAAATGGTTTTAACATGCTGATTACTCATACACATACAAAACTTTAGTGATCATACAAAATAATTAGGACAGCTTAACAATGTGGATGAAACCTAGGAATTTTCTCATGAATGTTATTAGACGTGCATCAGTACCACTGAATAATCATGAGGACAGAGCAAAAGCTGTGAATCATCACACATTTCCTCTCAATATCCCCCCCCCCCCCCCACCCCCACCCCCACGCCCCACCCCCACCCCCCCTTGTGGGTTGGGGGAAGAATAGACCCACCACATTTCCCTGTGTTTCACAATAGTGGAATAGCTAGGGGCATAGCGACTTCACTTCATGCTACTCTACCAGTTCTTGTGATTTGTCTGGATCAATGATCTTACAGTGCCTACAAAGGCTGATAACTCCATAAAACTCCATCATCATCATCCCCAAAATATTAGGCACACACCAAAAATTAGTGGTGGTTAAGGTAACATGGCCAAAAAAAAAGAGATTAATTTTTTATTATTATAAGAGGCCAGATTGATTATAAATTCAAATGTATCTTTTACCAAAAATGTGTTTTTGAAATGATGGAATAATGGATTCTATTAGTGCCCATAGGGCAGGGAAAGTATGACATCACACAGTTCATTGTTTACATCTGTTTCCAGCTGTTTCCATCTTTCTTTCTTTTTCCTCTTTGAAGAAAAAGTTCAGGGCTGGCACTCAAGTCAAAAATAGGTTCAGTCAGGTTACTGTAACTACAACTATATTTTTCTATCATCTATGTGACCTTAATTAACATCTGGTTGTTTCAGTGAAATCGTGAAGTGGTAGCATTTACACAGTAATTTTACTTAAGGTATCACATATTTCTCAGAGCATATGACTCCCCAATTGTTTTTTTACTTCCTAATAAATCTGTCAAAAGTCTGAATCATTTTCTAGGCATATGGGCAGATAATAGTCCTCAAGGTGAATTGTAGGAAAGGTCTCACAAAGTGACCTGGTGAGGGATGATAGAAGACAGAAAATTAACAAATGACCCTTAGTACTGCTGTCTGTTGCAGTGACCTACGGTACACAGCATTTTGTTGTCAAGTAAGTTTCTCTAGGGGACAGCATGCTCACAACAAGCATGACATCATTATGCAGATCTATACTTCTTGCAAATGACAGCCCCATTTCCTCTGGGGGGGGAAAGATTTGTCAGATCAATAGCTGTTATATATATATATAAGATTGATTGATTTTTCCCCACTCTGGTTTGCTGCCATTGCAGGAAAGCATGACACATTGCCTGAAGGAAAAGCAATGCCCTCAGCGCTGCAGTGTCCCCGGAGTCTATCAGTCCCGCACGTCCCGGCTGAAGTTTGGCCTGTATGGCACAACTACACACCTTTGCTAGGTAGGGCAGCTGTTTCCCACCTCCAGAGCCAGTTGCCACTCAAGAACTGTCTACTTGTGTGCATTGCTTGATTGATAGATACATCTTGTTACAAAGAATGCATTGTTCTGATCTGTCCACCTATGCTCTGTATGTGATGTACTGTTTTTGACTCACATGCGAAGCAAAAGTGAGTCTATGTACTCACCCGTTTCGTCCGTCCGGGCGTCCGAAAACTTTAACGTTGGATTTTTCTCGGAGACTATTAAGTCTATCAATACCAAATGTGGCATGATGGTGTATGATGACAAGGCCTCAAAAAACATACACAGTGACTTGACGTTGATTCAAGGTCAAGGTCGCAGGGGCCATAAATGTTGTCTAAAAAACAGTCATTTTTCACATTTTCTCAATTTCCTCTGAAGTTTTTGAGATTGGATACCTGACCTATATATGGTATATAGGGCAAAGTAAGCCCTATCTTTTGATACCAGTTTGGTTGACCTTGCTTGAAGGTCAAGGTCACAGGAGCTCTTCAAAATTGGATTGTATACATATTTTGAAGTGACCTTGATCCTGAACTATGGAAGATAACTGTTTCAAACTTAATAATTATGTGGGGCACATGTTATACTTTCATCATGAGACACATTTGGTCACATATCATCAAGGTCAAGGTCACTTTGACCCTTATGAAATGTGACCAAAATGGGGTAGTGAACCACTAAAAATGACCATATCTCATGGTAGAAAGTGCCAATAAGCACCATTGTGCTTCCTATGTCTTGAATTAACAGCTTTGTGTTGCATGACCTTGGCTGACCTTGACCTTGGGTCAAGGTCACATGTATTTTGGTAGGAAAAATGTGTAAAGCATTTCTTAGTGTATGATGTCATTGGTAGGTTTAGTTGTTTGACATTGACCTTGAAGGTCACCTGAAGGTCAAGGTCATGTAAAGGTCAAGGTCAAGCATGTGAGTTGTTGGGCTTTGTCCTTCTTGTTCATGGTGGAATGATTTGTGTGTGTGTCAGTTTTATTGTTTGACTGAAGTTTATTTTCAGGCGATACTCTTTTATTTCTCTCAGTGATATGAATGGCAAATTGTGTTCTTCATTTAAAATGTTTAATTTCAAGAGATACATAGTCTAGCATCCATCTTTTCCATGATATTGACTTATCCTTTGATGCTCCAAGTAGCATGGCTTTCATGTAAAACAAACGTAAATTGAAGCACATTTCTTCTCTGTCAGTTACTAAGAATGATTACATTGCCATTTGTTTCTTTCCAGGTGTGCCAGCAGAAGTGGCTTTTCATTGGAGCAGCAATGACTGACGATCTCCCATTCAGCTATCAGAAATCCCCCAAGAAGACGTTTTTGGCAAACTACAGACAAGAGGAGGCTGATGAATGCTTCTCCAGTCCAGACCATTCTGTCTGGGATCTTGATGATGACAACTTCGGACAACACACATACACTGGTTCTATCACTGCTAAAGAGTGGTTACCCCAGCCTCACAAAAGGCTGCCAGCGTGCGCTGTCTTCCTTCAGCAGCAGTCTCACCATGAATTCAAAACTCCAGCATCTTATGCTAACTTACAGCAGGGCCCAACAACATATTCTCAAGGTCATATTGGTTCCGTGGAAAGTAATCACTTAGAGGACCAGTTTGAAACCAAACCTGACATTCATCAACTGGCACTTGAAGGGATCCACTGCCCTCCTAGTCCACTTGACACTGGTCCATCTGCAGCCACATTTGGTCTGTGCAGACCCATCCAGAATGCTTGTAGGGGGTATCTTGCCCCTGGAAAGCCTTCATTGCACAGCAGGAATTTGGAAGTTCAGTCAGGTGGCTCATCACCATCAAGGTCCCCTCACACATCCATTTCTTCCAGCAAGTCACCTTCTCCCTGCTCCGCATCCCCTGATGCAGTGCTCCTGTTGAAGAAAAGTGAATTTGAAGCCAAGTACATGCCTACCTCAATCATGCCCAGAACACCAAATGTGCATTTCAGACGTGTGTGGGCCAACTGTAATATGTCGTCTGGGAGACCTGTGCCATCAGGGTCAAACAGTAATGCAAGCAGTTACCAAGGCAGCTGTAAACCTCAGGAGCTGACTGGTGCAGGTGTAAATGGTGCCATGGATGGAAGTCAGAGACCAGCACCTCAATCCGGCCTCTCCCCAGATAAGGTCATGAGGGACTTGTCAGGCTCCCAGCCACTGTTGCTGGGACATTGCAGTTCCTCGCAGCAGGATGATTCCAGCAGCAGTGTTGAGATGGAGATGCAGACACAGCAAACCTCCTCTGGTGAGGAGTCTGGCAGGGAAAGAGGGGTTTCCATAGACTCTGTCACCTCCACCATTCTGATTGGCCGCTCTGGAGGAGGCAAGAACACCCTCTGCCAAGTGTGTGGTGACCAGGCAGCTGGGTTCTACTGTGGAGCCTACATTTGTGAAGCTTGCAAGGTAAGATGTGTAACCGAGTGGTCCGGGGGGGGGGGGGGGGGGGGGGGGACCAAATATGGAAATAGGGAGAGGTTGAAAAGGGAAATAGGTTTGATATGTTTGAAAAAGAAACAATTATAAATAGGCTTTCTCAGTATAGAATATTTAATCTGATAATAACACGGTTATACAAAAGCACAATGACAAACCCGTCCCCATGGTCAGCTTAATGATGTCATGAATGACGCCAGAAGGAAAAAATGCTTTGATTGTAAAGAACACAAAAAGGAGAAAAGAGATCCTTGTCCTCCAAAAATAGCCCTCGGAGCAAAGCAGGCTTCTTCACCAGTGCAGAGTGCAGGAGGCGAAAACAGCGGAGGGTGAAAACATCGCAACAGGAAAGGGGTGGGGCGGAAAAAAAATAGAAGCCAGCTCGTGGGCGGGAAATCGGAGAGCCGAAGCTCGACATCCGAGGTCAAAAACTAACACTAAAAGAACAAAACTAGTGATGGATCATGGTGGCACAAACCTTGTCACAGATGCTTAGCATGGAGTTCTGTAGAAGAATCCCAGACTTTAATCATTTATCTCTTGGGTGATTGAACAAATTTGCTCCGACTAAATCTGGCCTCCTTTCATAGAGAAAAAAAACCAGTTTAGGCCTACTTTCCTACCCCATCCCCACCCCACCTCATCCTCCAATGTTACCTTAAATAAACCACAATTTTCTCTCCCTTTTTTTGACTTATGCATGAATGCACCCTGATGCAGCTGCTCTGACATTTCCAATAATGCACCTCCCTTTAATATGTTATGTAACTACTTTTATAGATATGCGCTCAGTGTGCACATACTGACATAGGTGCATTGTGAGTGTGCACACACACAGATTCATAGTATCTTAATCTAGTATTCAGATCTTCAGAAATGAAAAAATAATTGCCAAGGAAATCGCATAGTGGAGATGAAGTGGACCCTGCCCCTTCTGGGAATGCTGATGCATACACATTTATACCAGTCCTCTCATGCACTGAGCAGGTTCAGCTACAAGTGTTATGTCTTTCTTTGAAACAAAGAATGTCCCCTTTAGAAAATCAAGCACCTACACATCTTGCTGTCGTTTCTGGGAGAATTCCTGGCTGATGGTGCATGTTTCTCTGTGTGTGTGTGTGTGTGTGTGTGTGTGTGTGTGTGTGTGTGTGTGTGTGTGTGTGTGTGCATTTGTTCTTGTGTATGTCAAAGTGTGCATGTCTTCTGCGTATGTGCATGATTACACAGAGGAAGACATGCATACTTATATACAAGGACACATGAATGTGTGTGTGTGTGAGTGTGTGTGTGTGTGTGTGTGTTTCCACACCCTAACATACTTGACTCATGTATGTATGTATTTTGTGCGCATTGTGTGTGTGTGTGTGTGTGTGTGTGTGTGTGTGTGGATATGTGTGTGAGTGTGTGTGTGTGTAAAGAGTGCTCACGCACATACATGAAATACACATTTCTGTGTGTATAGTCTACTATAAATGCCATTTGATATGTCTTATTTGTACCAAGCTCTGATTAATTTCCTGTTTGTCACTGTCATGCGCATTTATGTTTCTTTTCAGAAATTTTTCATCAGAGCATCAAAGCAGGACAAGGTGAAATACACTTGCTTGCGAGATAAGAACTGCTCAATTACAAAGGAAAACCGTGTTCAGTGCCAGTTCTGCCGCTACCAGAAATGTCTGTCTTTCAATATGTATTGTCCAAGTAAGTGCCCAGCTTTGTTAGATTAATCTTTAGACATTTCCTGTAACCATGTGTGTGTGTGTGTGTGTGTGTGTGTGTGTGTGAGAGAGAGAGAGAGAGAGAGAGAGAGAGAGAGAGAGAGAGAGAGAGAGAATGCACCTTTAGCTCCATGTTAATAATTAAAGCATGAGATGATGAGTACAAGGTGGAATATTGCTATAACAGTTACTGATGATCTGCTTGTGCAGTGCCAAAACAAAGGGATGCAAATATAAAGTGACTCTTTACATCATGCACCTCCTGAATTTACTGATGCAGCCATGGGATTCCTTTGATGCACTGTCTTAATAAATGATACAGAATTTTCTAAAGTTAGAGGTCCTATTGTCATACTCTCAATGTTTCAACATAACTGGCTGACAGAAAATATATAATCATTTTTGACGCTTCAACACTATTTCATCCAACACCAGTGTGTCAACTATTCTTGCAGGTCATATTGTAAATGTGTTTGTGTTAATATTTACTCATTATTTCCATGATTTAAATTTTAATAAGGCTGAAATCCCATGTTCATTCTTGCATGTTGTATTATTTTACAGTTAACTTAACCATTTCAAAAATATTTAACAAAATATACGTACTTCAAATAAATTACAGATCTTCAAATCTGAGATGTAACATTCTCTTTGGTTGTTTGTTTTAGGGACATTCAAGTGGTGTGTGTGTGTGTGTGTGTGTGTGTGCATGTGTGTGTGTGTGTGTGTGTGTGTGTGTGTGTGTGTGTGCGCATGTGTGCATACATTGTGCATGTGTGTTTGTGTGCATATGTGTGTGTATGTGTGTGTGTGTTTATGCATGCATGCGTGCGTGAAGTCTATGATCAGGAGAACTTGACATAGCCTACCTGAGTGGTTGAGCTGTCATCAATTTAGAACTGGCAATAATGGATTTCCCCATCCTCCTCCTTTAGTGTCCTGTGGCATGTGACTGTGACCAGTGCTGTCAGTGACTTGTGACCAGTGCTGTCAGTGACTTGTGACCAGTGCTGTCAGTGATTTGTGACCAGTGCTGTCTGTGACATGTGACCAGTGCTGTCAGTGACTTGTTGTCAATTGTTGTCAGGGACTTATAACCAATGCTGTCAGTGATTTGTGACCAGTGCTGTCTGTGAATTGTGACCAGTGCTGTCTGTGAATTGTGACCAGTGCTGTCAGTGACTTGTGACCAGTGCTGTCAGTGATTTGTGACCAGTGCTGTCTGTGACATGTGACCAGTGCTGTCAGTGACTTGTTGTCAATTGTTGTCAGGGACTTATAACCAATGCTGTCAGTGATTTGTGACCAGTGCTGTCTGTGAATTGTGACCAGTGCTGTCTGTGAATTGTGACCAGTGCTGTCAGTTACTTGTGACCAGTGCTGTCTGTGAATTGTGACCAGTGCTGTCAGTGACTTGTTGTCAATTGCTGTCAGGGACTTATAACCAATGCTGTCAGTGATGTGACCATTGCTGTCAGTGACTTGTGACCAGTGCTCCCTATGACTTATCAATTGCTTTCAGGAACTTGTGACCAATGTTGTCTGTGATATGACCATTGCTGTCAGGGACTTGTCACCATTGCTCTCAGTGACTTATGATCAATGCTGTCAGTGACTTGTGACCCTGGTAAAAAAATGCTATCAGTAATTTGTGACCAGTGCTGTCAGTGACTTGTGACCTTTACTATCAGTTACTTGTGACCATTGCTGTCAGTGACTTGTGACCAATGCAGTCAGTGACTTGCGATTGCTGTGGTCAGAAAGATGAAAAATATCTTATTCTCTCTTTGTGTAGAGAATGGCAAGAGAACGTTGACGGATGCAGGAATTGGAGAAATTCCATGTCGTGTATGTGGGTCGCCGTCATCAGGTTTTCATTTTGGAACCCTCACCTGTGAAGGCTGCAAGGTGGGTGAAGTCTGCAGTATGTGTTGCTGTGCTTCATGGAAGCAAAGGATGCATCATGCAAAGACGAAACATTGCACTTACACTTCTAAACTCTTTTGCTACCCTTTGCGGAAGCCTGCCAGTGCCGGCTGACTTCTGGCATGTTCTATTGTAGTGCCTCATTTGTATTAGAAATCTTTTAAAATGCTGAGTCTTTCAGACATTATTAGCTCTGAAGATCTTGAAATGCAGACAGGCTGTTTAATTGCCAGCCCTGCAAGAAACTACGAAAAGTAGCCTAACATTGGTGGAGAAAGGTGGAACATGGATACTAGTCAAGGGTAAAGAAATTCCCAATGGGGACTTAACCCTTACTGCAGTAGTTTCATCCTTAACCTCACTGTCAGGCCTGGGCCAAGCTCACTAGGCGCAGTGTGTCATGTATGATGGGTGATGGGGGGTAAAGGTTGTCTAATTTTATCTCTGTTGTGATAGGTTTTGAAGCAGATTGTTGGCTTTCACTCTATGGAGGAAAGGTTTCTGCATGCTCATACAAGTGGCTGGAGTGGAGGTCATGAACTTTTCCCCTCAGAGTGGGTTATGCAATCAGTTCTAATTATGACACCATGATAAGGGTTCATTAATGACCCTTTTGTTGTGGTGGCATTTGAATAACATTTTCAGTTTTGTTTTTGTTGTTGTTTGTTTTTTTTGCTATTGACATAGCTATTGGTGCTTGGAAATAATTTTTTAAACTGTTCATTCATTTGTTACGTTCTTTGTGACATAAAAAAGTTATTTGAATTTAGAATCAAATGCAGCCTTAGGTAGCTTTCAAGGCAGACAATTAAACATCCCTCCATTCAACTGTCCCTCCCTCTGTCCATCCATCCATCCATCCATCCATCCATCCATCCATGAATCATTTGCAGAAGAGAACTAAAGCAAACACAACATGAGAACAGTCCATGGGTTGGATGGGGTGGTGTGAGAATTTTGATGGGATCAATTAGCACTGCCAGGGGATATGCCGCTTCTGAGAAATGCAGTGTCAGCATGGCTAGTTGACTTGTTGATGCTTGCCACATTACCCAGTGTCTTTTACCAATTGCAATTTGTTGGTGTCTCAAATTTCCACCATGTGAAGACTGACATGAATGCAAAACTGAGAGGAATGAATAGATATGTCATGAGTCTATTTTACTTTGGTCTGTGTCACATTGAAACAGAAGCTGTGACCAAAAAATATGTAAGAATGTTTACATGATGAGAAGAGGAAGGGTGAATGGCACATATGATATCTTTTCATAATATTTTTTTTTTCTTTTCTTTTTCTTCCATCTTTTGATTACTCAAGTTAACTTTGTCTTGATTTTTATTGTGTATGCATATGCAGTTCAGTGACATGATAACATGATCTTTTCTGTAAAGATGTTTATGAACAAACTATGCATGGATTTTGAGTGAATAGAAGATCATTGATAAGAATTCCTCTGGTTGTACAATCACAGTTTGCTAAATGGCACTCAGACATCATCCTCACACAGGTCTTTGTTTCATTGAAATCACGCTAAAACTATGAAAGCTGATAAAACACTCTCGGCTTATATGAAGACAATATTCATGTCCCAAGATGGATAAATGTTGTTGGTGCTCCTCTTGCGGATGCATTCATCACATTTCTTGCTTTCCCATCAGGGCTTTTTCCGAAGAATGGCGAAAGAAAGAGAGCCTGAGTCCTACCAGTGCAGCAAAAATAGCAACTGCCAGATCAACTCCATGACAAGGAACATCTGCAAGGCCTGCCGCTACCAGAAGTGCCTTGGTGTGGGAATGTCACTGAAAGGTAGTTACTGGGATTAAACAATGCTTCGGGGGTGTGGGTGGGGGGGTGTTGTGTGTATGCTTTTTTCATAGTTTTTCGTGTGTTTGTTTTTGTGGGGTTTTTTTGGTGCTGTTTGGTGTGGTGATCTAATCTGATGTCTCCTTCCATTGTCTCATCACCTAATGTAATTGGGTTTGTGTGTTTCTTTTCCAGCCAGCAGGATAGGTCGGCAGCCCAATTCAGTGAAGCATGCCATATCTCTGGAAGTCAAGAGGCAGCAGCCAACTCCGCAGAAGGAGGAAGATCCCCTCGCAGGCATTGTAAGTTCTGCCCTCCAGTGTTAGTTACAGATCATGTAGGCTGTCATACTAATGAGAAACATTCTTATGGACTGCTTGATGTGAGTAATGATGGATGTAAATAATTTTTGTTTGAGTACTGGCTCTCTTTTACTTAATTTGTGCCATTTGGTCCATATTTGGAAATCATCTAATTAGTAAAGGAGATGGGTTACATGGACTGCTGTAGCTCCCAAGCTCTTGTAAAGATAAGATTCGGGCGTTTTGAAAGACATCAATGATCTGATTGAAAGTACTTATGTGCATGTCTAATTGTTAATGTTTATTGTGCTGCTATTTATGTTCTTGCAGAAATGGGAGTGTGTGTGTGTGTGTGTGTGTGTGTGTGTGTGCGCGCGCACGCGCGCATGTATGCATGTGTGCAAGTGTGTGTGTTATTGAACTGATTCTTATCTTTTTATTTCTGAGACTTTGTTCTATTGCTCGTTGGATTTCATGTGCTTGTAATGGTATGTATGTGCTTGTTGTCGCACAATGAGCTGTGGCAGTCCTATGAGGTTAATTCTAAATTGCACTCCTACTGGAGGGAGGAGTTGTTGCTTCAGGAAGCTATGCACTTATATTGCTTGAATTTTGGTATGAGGCATTCTTTGTTTTTGCAGAGCCAATCTTTGTTGCAATGTGCATTAGGGTATATGCCTACTGGTGGGATGGCAGGCCATGTTGACACCTTGGCAGTGGTGCAAAGTCATTCCATGATGCAGTCATTGATGCAGAGCTGTCATCTTCAATTGCTGTGCTGCACTGCTGAAGAGACCATGCAGAAATGTAAAATTTGCCACCAAATGTTGGCACATGTATATCCAGCTTTGTTTATAACCAATTGGCTGATCTTAGACATTAATAAAAACTGAAACCTTGACATTGTCATGAAAACTTTTACCCAGAAATTGGAAAATTATGTTTTTGAAATGAAGTGACTAATGACCTCTGCACTGTACAGTGATGTCACTTTTTGTCATCTCGGCTGCTCTGCTGGACAACTGGATATTGGAGACCAAATCTTTGTAGTTGTCTGTCAGCACACACGTGTGTGTATAACAGAAATGTTGGAATTTGCTCCAAAACTTTTTGGCTCACAAATTTGAACCTTTCTATGCTGGTAATATGTGATACTTTCACATGTTGATACTCATTTGTTCATCCGATCCACAGTGGTAGTTGGAGATCATAGATCTAAATCTCTGAATCATTAGACAGAGCTTAATCTGTCAGATCATCCTCTAAGCCAGACATTTCCTTCCAGGAGATGTCCCATGGAATAAATTGCATTCCTGTGACCCTGGCATCATCGCCGAGGTCCCTTGCCTTTTTCACCTTCTACCCCATTAGTCCATTGACTAGAACTCTCCACTTGACTGTAAGTCTGCCTTGGCAAGGGTGCCGCTTTAGGCTGCTTTACATGTGCAATGTTTGAATTGCATGAGCTTGCTTGGCTTGCCTTTTTTTCTAGGTCATAGGTAATGGTGTAGTTGCTGTAATGGGATGACTGAATAAACCATTGAAAGTAAATTAGCTTTTTGTGTGTTTCTGTGTTCTTGTTCTCTTTTCTCTTTTTTGGCATTTTTACATGAGTTGACTACTTTTTAAATGTTGATTATACTTTTCATTGTAGTTGTGGTTGATGTGTTGTTATTGCTTGATTACTGATGCTGTAATTGTAGCAAAAAGTCTGTTTACGGCCCACAGAAGCAAGAGGCACCAGATCCTGACCTCTCACAGAGTGCAGTTGCCTCCAACTCTGAGAGGGCGGCAGCTGCCAACCCAGATCAGTTGACGTCTGGGAGCCCAGACAGCTCCCTGGACCCCATCAAGAGTTTGGAGAAGGAGATCATCTTCCGCTCCTTAAGGAATGGAATGGTAGATCTCAGAAACATTGTGGAGGTAAGGGATGCCTAAAGCCTGATATTTTGAACATCTTGCCTTGCAGTAGTCACTGTTTCTCTCAGTTGTTGTTTGGTTATGTTTCATGCAGTTGAAGACACTTATGTCAAAAATATGTGGAGCTGCTAGACAAGGCTGATAGTGCTTGTTTGTTTGTCAAAGGTAGCAGGAGTGGAGATGATGCAAGCTCCAGTGGAGTCTAGTTTCTGCTTTCTCTCTAGTGAGTGATAGAATGTGTTTGAAATGTATGACTGATTTGGGTGATTGTCTTGTTCCCAAGTTTTGTCTAATGTACAATATCTGCCAAAGATGTGCAGCTAAAATGGTGTACTCACTTTCTGCTGCATTCATTCATGGACAAGTCATTTCAGTTTTGACAAAACTCTCTCAAGAAACAAGGAAGGTATTTTGATTATTTTTAAAAATTATTCATGTATTTTTTTAACCAGTGAAGCATCAAAATTCAGCCACAAAACTTTACTTTGGCACATGGGAGCAACACGGAGCATTTTATTGAGGACAGAAAAAGTTGCCCAGCATTGGTTATGTGGGCAAAGTCGGAAATATTTCCCATGTAAAAAATGTTGAGTAACTTGTTATAAAATAATTTAATACTTGTTGCATCATTCTTGCCATAGCAGAAGCTAGTGTAGCCATTATTTGTAATACTGATAAGCTCTTTTGAGACGTTCAGCAAACACCCAAATAAACAATAATGGTTAAGGGTATGTGGCAATAAAAAAACAGTGTTCAGAAGGTCAGCTTGAACTTTTTTCTGTTTTCTTTTCTTTTCAGAAGAGGCCAGATTAAACGTACACCAAACTTTCTTTCACTAATAATGCTTTTAAAAAAAAACTTCAATAGTGGATTCCTTGAGTGCTCATAGGGCAGGGAAGATGGGATTGGATGCAATTAATTTTTTACCTTCAATTTTTTCCTTCTCTCTCTCTCTCTCTCTCTCTCTCTCTCTCTCTCTCTCTCTCTCTCTCTCTCTCTCTCTCTCTCTCTCTCTCTCTCTCTCTCTCTCTCTCTATGATAGAAAAAGTTTTGGGTCAGCAGGAAAAAAAGGGTCTGTTGGGTTACCATAGCCACAACTTTCTTTTTTTGCCATACGTATATAATTGGTTCTGGCCTTATATATGTGGTGGGATGGAGTGTTGCAGCTGTCCTCCTTGTCACCCCATGGCATCATGAGTAATGTTTAGAATTTATTAGCAATAATTAGAACTAGGAAGCATGCAACATGTAGTTTGTTTAGGTAGGGCTAATGTTTCTACTCGGACATAGCAGGCTGAAGTCCCTATCTCTGACTTGAGACCCTGGGTGCCATCCACGCAGTCCACTCTATAACTTGAGACCCATGCAGAGGCCAAGGGAAACAGAACAACTGCTGGATGCTTGTAGAGTTTGAGAGTTGGCTCTGGGCAGCTGGAGAGTGAAGAAGGATGCGTTAAAGATATGTGGGCCCTGAAGACATGACTTGGGTTGTCTGTCCGGTTGTCTGTCCACTTCCAACTGTTCCTCTCATGCCTCTCGTGCCCCTTACACTTGATCTACCACTGTCATGCACTCTTCCATATATATGTATATACAAATTGGTTCAGAACATCTGCTTTCTGCATTGGGTTTCAGACCTGCCCTGTCAATCAGGTTTTCAACCCAGAGAGGTTTTCCACCCTCAGCAACATATGGGAGGAGATGATGGAAAGGTTCCACCGCCATGCATCGAATGTCATTAAGTTTGCCAAGAAAGTAGCAGGTAATGAGATTTTGAATTGCTGCAGCAAGGTCTTATAGTGTTGTCACAGTTGTTGCTGCACTAATTTTCAAGCAACTGAGATCAATATGGAACTTAATTCCTCTGTATGTCCTTTATTATTTTTGTTATTTTGTGTCAGTAAAAGGAGAATCATGATACATCTGCTTAATTATTTCTACTTAGAGAAAATTATACCTTTTTGAATGATTTCTATAGGACAGATTGACAGATGGACAGACAAAGGATGGACTGACAAAGGGCAAAGATTATAAATATATTGATTGTCTCTGTCTGAAAAGCCAAATTCTTTCAGTTTTCTGCATTCATTTACTTAAGGTTGTTCCAGGGAGAGAAAAAAAAGGTTGTCCAGCCAGTGGCATGAGCAAGCATATATTTCTCTATCACAATTTACTTTTTCTGCAGTCAGGGATAGTATAGCCAGTGTTGTGCTGTTTTGTGTTTTTTTAATACAAAGTTAGCTTTATTCCATTTTATTTGTAGTTAACAATTGTTGTTATTATTGGTATAATATTACTGAGTGCTTTACCTTGACCAGATCATTGGTCTGAAACAGCCAATGGGATCTATGTAACTGTGATTTATTGAGTTCAAGGAGTGCACTTTGTTGAATTCTAGGCTTCTTTAAACACCATATGAGTGTCATGGTAATGAAATGCCTGGCCTCTACCTCCTTCTTTCTTCCTTGCAGGGTTCCGAACCATCCATATAGAGGACCAGGTCATACTGGTACAGATTGCCTCCTACCCCATTGTCATCCTCAACTTTAGTCGGCAGTATGACCTGGAGACGGGCTACTACAACTACTTTGGCTTCTCCAAGCAGGAGGAGGCTGCCATCATGTGCCTCTTCCCCATGTGTAATGTGCTTCAGGAGCACTTCAAGCATGCAGGCTTCATGATGAAGACCCTTGCCATGGATGAGATGGAGATAGCCCTCATGTCAGCCCTACTCCTTGTCAATGATGGTGAGCAGCATTTGCCCTAACCTTGGCTTTATATTCCCCTTTTCCCCCCAAATTCTTCAGGCACCAAAGGAAAGTGGCAGCTAGGCTGGGGCACGTTGCTTATGCTAGGAACCTTGTAGGATCTTGCCAGAAAATCCGCACCTCTCCTGTGGAAAGTTTATATGCGGAAGCGCGCGAGCCTCCACTTTATTTGCGTAGGCGCAAGCTTGCCTTGCAATACATCCTTCGTGTGGGTTCTGACCCGACAAATCCTTCTTATCACTGTGTTGTGTGGCCGAAGTTTCCGCAATTTTACGCGGCCAAGCCCAGCTGTATCCCCCCGTTGGGGATACGAGTTGAGGAGGATATCGCGGCGGCAAACGTTCGGTTGGACAAAATTTTTACATACCCTTTATATTTGTCACCACCGTGGCTCCTGCCTGAGCCTGTTGTTTTATTCAATTTAGCGAGATTTTTCAAGAGTGCTGCCCTCTCTCACACGTACAAGGGTGCATTCCGGGAAATTTTATCGAATTATGCACATTTTTACCAATTGTATACAGATGGTTCGAAGGACGGGGATCGTGTGGCGGCAGCTGTTGTCGCCCACGACTCCGTCTTTCGGTTTCGCCTTCCGGATGGGACTTCGATCTACTCTGCCGAACTTAGTGCACTTGAGGCCGCTCTTGGCGTAGTCCAGAGCAAGAGACTGCTGCGAGCTCTTGTGGTCTCTGACTCGCTTTCAGCCTTACAGGCTCTGCGGGGTAGGGAGATTTCCCACCCTTATCTGTTTGGTATTTTTATCCGTCTGTGTCGACTACAGTGTGGGGGTACTGAGGTCGTCTTCTGCTGGGTCCCTAGCCATATGGGCATCCCGGGGAACGAGAGAGCAGATCAGGCTGCCAAGTCTGCTCTCTCCCTTCCTGTGTCCCCGGGCAGGGTCCCGGCTGGCGACCTGGTACCCCGTATTAATAAATTTATTTCTAACCTGTGTCAGGTCGACTGGGACGGCAGGGCACGTAACAAACTTCATGAAGTATCTTCAGTGTGGGGTGAGCGACTCTCCCCTACATCGCTCACGAGAAGAGAGGAAGTTGTGCTCTGCCGTTCTCGGATCGGCCATTCTGTTTTGACCCACTCCTATTTGTTGCGGTCGGAGCCTCCACCGGAGTGCCGCAACTGCCAGTGCAGGCTTACCATGCGGCACGTTCTGGTGGAGTGCCCTCGGCTTGCTCATCTACGGAGTGGGTCGAGCAATTTGTCTGACATTTTTAAAGATCCCCTTGCTGTGATAAAATTTTTAATAGATTCTGAGTATTATTCTCGTATATGAGTTGTATTATATCTTAATTGTTTTTGATATTTCCCCTACTTACCTCTTCTGTGGTAATTTTTTAATTGTACATTTTTATTCAGTGAATGTTTGTTGTGGCCTTGAAACCTGATGAGCCCTGCCTTTGCTGGCTGTTGGGCTGTGGGATTAGATTTTACTGAATCTATATCACTAGTTGAGTGAATTTTACTTTTCTCCGTTATTGTAAAGAGTTATATTACCATGGTAGAAGTGTTTTTAACGTTGTGGCCTTATATAGCCTACAAGGCTGATAGGCCCTTAAACTCCATCCATCCATCCATCTTGCCAGGAATGGGCTGGTGTCAACATGTGTCAATATGATAAAAGTCAGTCAAATGTTTGACACATGTTGACACCAGCCTATTATCCCTCCAGGTTTAGTGGAGGTCCTCACAGCTTTATCTGTCTGTCTGTGTGTCTGCGTGTCTGTCTGTCTGTCAGTCCCGACTTAACGGCTGATATCTCAAAAACTACTGGACGGATTTCCTTGACATTTTGCACACTTACTGGAAGTTAGGTCTGTCTGAATGTATCAAATTTTCAGAATCGAGGTTTGAAAATAAAGTGACTTTTTGACTCACATGCGAAGCAAAAGTGAGTCTATGTACTGAGCCGTGTCGTCCGTCCGTCCGTCCGTCCGTCCATCCGTCCGGGCGTCCGTCCGGGCGTAAAAAACTTAAACGTTGGATTTTTCTCGGAGACTATTAAGTCTATCAACACCAAATGTGGCATGATGGTGTATGATGACAAGGCCTCAAAAAACATACATAGTGACTTGACCTTGCTTCAGGGTCAAGGTCACAGGAGCCATAAATGTGGTCTCAAAAACAGTCATTTTTCACATTTTCCCAATTTTCTCCCACGTTATTAAGAATGGCGACCTTAGCTACAAGTGGTATATAGGTCAAAGCAAGCCCTATCTTTTGATACCAGTTTGGTTGACCTTGCTTCAAAGTCAAGGTCACAGGAGCTCTTCAAAGTTGGATTGTATACATATTTTGAAGTGACCTTGACCCTGAACTATGGAAGATAACTGTTTCAAACTTAATAATTATGTGGGGCACATGTTATACTTTCATCATGAGACACATTTGTTTACATATCATCAAGGTCAAGGTCACTTTGACCCTTATGAAATGTGCCCAAAATGGGGTAGTGAACCACTAAAAGTGACTATATCTCATGGTAGAAAGTGCCAATAAGCACCATTGTGCTTCCTATGTCTTGAATTAACAGCTTTGTGTTGCATGACCTTGGATGACCTTGACCTTGGGTCAAGGTCACATGTATTTTGGTAGGAAAAATGTGTAAAACATTTCTTTGTGTATGATGTCATTGGTAGGTTTAGTTGTTTGACCTTGACCTTGAAGGTCACCTGAAGGTCAAGGTCATATAAAGGTCAAGGTCAAGCATGTGAGTCGTATGTGCTTTGCCCTTCTTGTTACGTTTTGGTGTTGCCAAGAAAACGCTACAACAGAGTCCGAATGCAAAATGTGTGATGTGATCATTTGACGTGGAATAGCGTGACGTAATTTCGAGGAGATTGGCCATTGGTGAAGGAGAAAGAAGGATTTTTACGATGCTGGTCGTTTCGTACTCTGGACGTTTCGTATACCTAGTCGTTTCGTACCCTACCTAGGGTTAGGGTTAGGGTAGAAAAGGTACGAATCGACTAAATGAGGTACACAACGACCAGGGTACGGAGCGTCCTGTATTAGATTTTTTATCCCTCCAGGTTTACTGGAGGTTCTCACAGCTTTATGAATTAGCTCACTCGGTAGCGCGTTGAATATTTTTTTGTCGCTGGGACACGCTTGGTTGTAGGGGATGCGCGTACGGGTTCGAATCCGAGGAAGCTTATTTTTTTATGTGTGTATGGTATTCGAGAGAGAGAGAGCGCCACCCCACCCGTTGTTGTACACGTGAGAGGTTGCGGGTTCGAACCTTCAATTTTTTCCCCCCTCTTTTCTCGAGAGGTTGCGGGTTCGAACCCGATCTTTTATTGTTGTTGTTGTTTTTTTTAATGCCAAAACCTGGAGGTTCAGCGCCAGCGGTTTTTATTTGCCAACTAGGTAGACTAAGCAATGCCTCCCTGATTTATCTTGGATTTTGTTTTCTGGTGTGCATCTTAGGTGATGACAGGGATGTCCAAGATACCCACATGTTTTGCAGGACTTGATGCACTGTCCTCAGCATGCCTTGTTTGGAGTAGTTGTTTCATCATCTTTCTGTGTCAATCCTGAAGTTTGGAAGTTGGTTTCTTGTGAAAATGTGATGAATGGTTCAGGGGGTTTGTTTAGCATTTAACTCTTTCATGTCCACCATCTTCAGCGTAAAATGTTTACGAAAATTTGCTATAAATGTTGAACAAGTAAATATTGAGTAACCATATACATATGCTCGGAAAGGACATTCATTCTTCTTTATGATCCCGTTTACAGATCACGATTATCTTAACTCAGCGTTGCGCAGCTGGGCGTCAAAGTGAGTACCCCCCTCCACCCCCGAAAATGAACTTGCAAAACAACTTTTACCGTTTCTTAAATTCATAAAATAATCAGATGCAACAGTATTTTGTAAAACTAAACGTCAAACGATAGCCCAACCATTTATCTTTAAGACAACATGCGTTTTGAAGAGAAAACAAAAAGGGTGTGTCTTCTACGGGCTTTGAAAGACAAGAGGCGTTAACACGTTTTGCAGGCAAAAACGCTGGTTGTAAGGCCTTTTTTCTCGGGTGACAGTGCGGTATTGTCCATATCTCAGCGTGTTTACAAGATACAGCAATGAAACTTGGCAGCCATAAAAAGACTGCCAACATCGTTTGATGTTTAGTTTTAAAATAATACTGTTGCATCCGATTATTTTATGAATTTAAGAAACGGAAAAAGTAGTTTTGCAAGTTCATTTTCGGGGGTGGGTGGGGGTGGGTGGCGTACTTACTTTGACGCCCAGCTGCGCAGCGCTGAGTTAAGATAATCGTGATCTGTAAACGAGATCATAAAGAAGAATGAATGTCCTTTCCGATCATATGTATATGGTTACTCAATATTTACTCGTTCAGCTTTTATAGCAAATTTTCGTACCGGCCCTTAACTTTTGCGGACCAGTGTAGATGTTGTCTTGAAATGAATGATTGGACAGTTACCTCTGCTTGCTTGCAGAGTGCATGAACTTGAAGGACCGAGACAGAATACGAAGTGTACAGGAGGAGCTGATTGACTGCCTCAAGGACTATGAAGAAAGTAAGTGGTGGCAGTCTGGCCATGGGTATGTTGCTGCTCTGTGGTCTTCAGTGTTTGTTGTTGATGGACTTGTTCCTTGAATAGTATGGAGTAAAGAAGATCAAGGGAGAGGCTTCTTTTCCTATTCTTGACATCTTTTTATTTCTTTTTGCATTGGGGATAATTTAACTTTTAATTTGGCCACACTGAATATGTCTTTAGTTGATAAACTGGTGATGTGTGCAGTGTTTATAGCAAGCCATGTCCACTTAGTATGCTATACAAAGGTTTCAAACATTTTGCCATGAGTTCATATGTTTACTTTTGTGGTAGTACCTTTCATAAATGAACCAGTACTACATGTCCATCCTTTGTTTGAAATCTTGAAAATATTAATTTTTTTAAAGGAAGATCTTTTACCCTTCAAAGTGATTAAACCTGCATGTTTATATGTGTGTGTTTATCAATCCCTGCTCTTCTCAAGACTGTGAAGTGGAGCTTTCATTGTATTTGACAGGGCTTTTTCCATGGAGTAGAAAACTCGTTTCTGAAGGGATACATCTGACTTCAGGCTTTTATGAAAGAAAGTTAAAGAACCCTTGAGTTTTTTTTACTCAACAGAACCCATGATAGAAAACTGGAGAACTTGAAGGAAGTTAAGGATTTTGGGGTTTAATTTGCAGAAACCTATGAGAAGGGCCAGGAACGGTTTGGGACCTTGCTGCTTCGGATCGCAGAGTTTGCTCTGGTCAGCATCCAGCACGGCCAGGTGGTGTCCACCCTGACCCAGACCTATCCCCAACTGTTGCTGCCCCAGCTGTATCAGGACATGTACATCAAGTAGTGGCCTGCTCTTGCTTCTTGGTGCACACACACACACACACACATACATACATACATACATAAACACATATACACTCATACACACACACAAACTCATACACACACACACACACACACACATACACACACACACACACAGAGTGCAGTGAGAGAATGCAGAAATGCCATGCAGAGGTGATAGTGATGATGCCTGGAGATGCAGTGAGGACAAAGTGTGGACGTACCCAGTAAAGGTATACCTCAGAGAATTTTTAATTCACTGGAGTGGTGGGGTACCATTTCTGTGTGATAAACTCTGAAATTGTGCAAGGTGTAAGAAGGCTGACTGCAGAATTATTCCTTACACCAGGGCAGTGTTGACCTGATCATGTTTCAAGATGTGGATGCATAAGGCATGGAAACTAAGCCAACATCAGTCGAAAAGTAGATGTGTGTGAGAGAGAGCATATTGAATTGTGCCTGAATCTCTGCTTAGGAAGGACCAGGTGTCAAACGTGTAAGTCTTGCAAGGTTCCAGTGCTAAAATGTTCATGGAAGTAGGCAGTTTCCCCATGCACAAACTCGCCTAAGTAGGCGATTGTCCAGGAAATGTCAGTTTTTGAGACAGAAACAGAAAGTAATGCTGATGGAGATGAGAGAAATTGCTGATTGGGAGGTTCATTGAAGACTGTTGTGAAGACAGCAGGGGATTGCCATAGAAATACAGCAGCTCTGGCAGTCACAACAGAAAATGTGTGATGACTTCCAAAGGAAAAGTGTGAAGAACGATGGAGGAACATTACCCTGGACTCAAGAAACTTCTGATCTCATTGAGATGCTACTTAGATGAAGTGCAAACCCAAACTACTTCATGGATGCCACGAGGGTGCCGTGTGAGTGCAAGACACTAAGCCAAAGGCATCATGCAGGGCATTATACCTGAGTAACATGTGGTTCATGGAGAGTTGTCAGACTGCCAGATGCTGCAAGCAAGCAGCCTGTCAAGAATTGGGCCTTGTTTACTAGGTTTGATGGAAAGGAATCCACAAGTTGCAGTTGTTTAAGGCAACAGACTGTCATTTGCAGTTAAGCAGGCAATGCACTTGCACTGCACACTTCATGATGAAGAGTTGGCAGCATCAGAAGTAACTATTAGAGTACAAAAGACAAAGCAAAATGGCATTCCCCACTTTTTTAGAGTCCCTGCAACTTGCATAGGACAGTATCGTGCCAACTTTGCTCTGTCCTGTTGACTGATTGACATTCTGTGGAGGATGTTTTATTCAGGACACCAAATGTCATGGTACAGGAGCATTTTGCCATGTGAGGAGGAATACTTGGATCCACTGGTATAGTTTTCAGCAGAAGATGGGCAGTTCAAGTAAAATGATGCATATGCTGAAATGTTTTGTCACTGGAATTATAGTCCATATAACTTTCATGACAAGCCTTTAGTTTGACAGATTTTGTGCCTTGTGATGACTAGAGTGACTGTCACGTACACTGAGTGGGAAGCAGGTCGTAAGTGAAGACCCCAGGGTGGTTCCATGAAAGGTTTATGATTCATCAGAAGGTGGCAGACCTGTGGAGATGGGCCAGCCTTGTGGATCAAGAGATAGGCTGCTCTGGCTGCTGCCCACTGTCTCTCTGATTTCCCATGCTTATTGCATCTCTTGTCATGTTGCATGGAGAGTCATTTCAAGCACAGCAACAATGTTGACATCTTGTTGTTTTCACTGTAACAGGCTGCAAGTTCAGGAGATATGCTGAGCATATCTTGTGTTGAAGATGAGCATGAAGCAGACCAAGGCCATATAGCTCTGCTCCAAGATCCACTTCTGACCCACTCCCACATGTTCTTTATGTGCAATGCTGCTGATGTCAGTTTTTGCCTTGTGAAATAACCTACTGCCAATTAACTTTCCAGGGTCTCATGGAAATCTGCATTGTAGAGTGTTAAATGCGAATGAAAAGGTTGTGAAATACTAATTTAAAGGAATTTCTGTGGTATTTTGAATTCTGAATTAACTTTTGACATCAATTGTTCCGGTGTCAAGTCTCTGCTTTTGTGTCCAGGCTAAATGTTTGCTCTGCCCATGCATAAATGTCATGTGTGCTTTAGCAGTCTGCTCTGATACAACGACAGTGATCATTTATAGATTTGATAAGCATTTATTTTCATTCTCTGCACATCTGCTCAAAGTTTCTTAGTATATTAGTGTCCTAGGCCAGTTGCCACTGAAGTTTCCCGAGAAAGTTGCTTGAAGGCCCACACATGCTCATTTATTCAAACTGTGATCAGAGAATTAGAGGGCCCTCCTGTTCGTCTACAAGGGTGGGAATGCATGATATCTATTATAATAAAGAACCTGACCAGTTCTCATATGTGGCAGTTTGGCACTGCGCCAATAAGAGTGTTCTGTGTGTGTGTGTGGGGGGGGGGGGGGGGGGGGGGGAGATACCTGTGGCTGCACTTGCATTCCCAACATTGGACAATGTTGTTAGAGTTCCCTTGTGTTTTGGGGAGAATTATATTGCCACATTGCCCTGGAACATTCGGTCAGATGGACCCTTCACCTCTAGCCATTGTGGAGCTCTGAGGTTGCCTCGCCAGGATGGGATGTTTTGTCAAGGTTTCCTTGCTATGGCGCATTATCAATTGCAAATCAAAGCTTTGGGAAATGCGTGCTGTGTAGGTCCTCCCTTGTGCATCGCTTAGGCATTGCTTCACTGCTTTCCTGGGAATTTGCTTTCCACAGCACATTCTTTTCTTTGTTTTTGTGTGTTTATGTTTATACTTGATTCTTTGGTGGGATATTGTTGTCCATAGCAAGTGCTTTTATGTCAGGCTTGGGAAATGTTCATTTTTCTCATATTGGTTTACACTGTAATCTTGACTTTTAAAAAATCATTATTTTAGATGTGCATGTAGATAAAACTTAAATTTATAAATTCTCCCTGATGGAGAGTAAAGCAATTGAAATGTTCTGTTCAACAGATAATGGATTACTCTCTGAGAAAGAAGAACAATATGACTTTATCTATGCTGGTGTAAACAAGTCAGTTAGGAAGGAATGTTGTGACCATGGCGGAGAGAGTGTTGATGTGACCATCTTGTTTGAGGTATTGTTGTCCAAGGCTTGTTCTTGTGTTCAAAGCTGGGAAAAGAATTGCTTTCAATAAATGCAGATAAGCATATCTAACCTTTACTAATGCTTTGCTTCACTCCATATCTTATTCATTTTTGTCCATATCACATTCTTTTTCTTCTTCAAAGCTTTTTGGGAAAAGACTTGCTTTCTAGAAATGCTGATGTGCATTTATGCAATGACAAAATTTTGCTTCTCTCTATTTCTTTGTTTTCTTGTCCATTCCACTCTTGAGTCTTCAAAGCTTAGGGAATGTAAGTTACTCTCTAGAAATGTGGATGCACATTTATGCAATGTCAAAGTTTTAATTCACTTCATTTCTTGGTTGTTTTATCTTGTACTTGGCACTATCTGTTCTTCAAAGGTAGGAAAACAGCTGCTTTCTAGAAATGTGGATCAGTGCTTTTGGTATTGCTTTCTTTTTTCGAAGATGTTGAAGAGATTTTGAATCTGTTGCCCAGCTTTTGCTGTGTGTGCATTGGGCATCATGTCAGAGCTTCTGGGATGACATTTCTCAGGATTTTATCAAGACCAGGTCATGATAACTGAGGTGCAAATCTGATGTATAGGTAATGATGTGTGTTTATGAGAACCATTGCTGGTTGTAGGTTTGAAAAATTATTATCAACTTTGAATGTTTCTGACTGTTTATTTTTCATGTTTGGCTGGAAAGATTGAGTGAAAACAGCATGTGATAGTAGTTGTATGAAAAGGGTAGTAATGCACTGAAAACTACATGAACACAAAGATTGGAAGTTGTTCTAACAAACAAAAGTGAGTCATGTGACACCACTCTCGTTGTAGGAACATCTGTTTATGATGAATTGTTTTTCTAGTTACTTGTGACCACTAGTTTCTTGGTTGAAATCAAAATGACATAAATGAACAGTTGTTTAGTGACTTTTTTTCCCAGCTTACATGCAGGCTTTGTGTTTTTTTGTTTTTTTGGTTTTTTTGGGGGGTGGTCAAAACGCAATAACTTTTGTTTATTTTTAAGGCAGTTTGTATGGAGCACGATAATTGATTTAAAAGATGAAAAGCACCACTGACTCCTAGAAAGAGGTTGTGCTATACCTGTGAATAACATGAAGATTTATTTTTTTTAATTTGTTGAAACATTTTTTCCCCTTTTCATTTGAATTGTTTTGATTTTGACAAAAATGTGCAATACTATTCTTTGTGTATGCTTATTTAATATTAGTGTCTATGCTTAAAGATGTCCATTCAGTGTGTTACAAGTGTCCAAGATTTATTCTTTTGCAAGAGCCTCAGTGTTTGATGGGAGATTAAGCCATGCTCTATGCATGGGAATGGAATGGAGGAGTTAACGTTGAGAAAAAGAATTGACCTGATTGCATACCGTTGCAGATGCGTATTTACCCTTACCTCTTTGACTTGGGAGCGCTAGTCATCATCATAATCAAAGCTTGACAAAAATGGATGTTGTTTGGACTTCTGAAACTAGTCTACCAAAGGAAACAGACATTCTTCATAATGGTAACAAGTAACCTTGCGAGGAGACGGGAGAGTTGAGAACACATGCAGCAGTCTCTCAGGAGTGTGATACTTGCACTGTGATTGTGATGGTCAGCACTAGTGCATGCAATGATTGCTTTTCGCCTCCAGAGTAAAATGCCTGTGAAAGGTTGAGAGAAAAACATATATTTTTTGTCTGTAGCAGCTTGGCCCAGAAATCTTTCAAGTTCTTTATGATAATGTGTAAGAACCTCAATGCAGTGATATTTCCGTTGATTGTGGTGACCACTCTGTTTTATGCTGTGGCAGCAGACTTTACAATACAAAACTGTTGTTTCTATATAGAATATTAATTCTGGGATGTGGAACTTTGCAATAGGCAGTTTTGCATCCTGTGTTGTCTTGTTATTTTGTTGAAATGTGAAATAAATAATCATAACATGCATTTTCTCAAAGAGTCTCAGGAATTGGAAACATGCCTTGTTAGTAACGTGTGCTGACAATTGTATGGAAAAGGTACTCGTGGATCTACTTTTAGCCCTTTGCATACCAGTGCCAAATGCTGGAAATACCAAAAAGGAGAACTTTAAAAAACATGGCCCAGGAATATGAAATATTTTAATGGTTTTATACAATAACCTGCACATGATAAGTTCACTTCAGGTCGTGTTGACTGCTTTCTTTCTCAAGGCTGAAGTTTCTATAGAAACCTAGTTTCAGGATCTGCTTTACTGGAGTGTCTACTTCAGGGATGGTCATATGTGATGGCTAGTACACCTTCAAAGCACAATCACCTGTCTTGACTATCAATTTGGCAGAGTGGGTTCACATTATCTTAGTCAAGCAAGAACCTATCATGTTGGAATTGGATATTTTAATGTTAGCTGTTCAGTTGGGCCATGGACATTCTTGCAAATCTGATAGCTTTTCGTTTCTAATTCTGTCCCACAATTTAAATGGGTTACAGTCTTCCTAATACTGGATAGGAAAGTTCATTTGTATGCTGTGTGATCTACCTCTGGTTGATGTCAATGCAAAGTTACCAAGTTATCATGAATCTGTGTGTGTGTGTGTGTGTGTGTGTTTCATTTGCATATCCACTGCAAGTGCTGGTATGTGCTTTATAACATGGCTGCACACTGCATGCAATCTCTCTACCTGTGGACTAAAACGGTCACTATGATGTAACTCTAGAGAAAGATGTGCATTGACTCTTTTCATTGGTGGATGTTCTTCGTCATTCTTAACACTTTAAAGGAGTGAATCATTCTTATAACACTTTTGTTTGAAGATTATGCTCGATTTGAGGAGCTTGATTCCTCTCTTTGAATTTATGCATGATCTTTGGGATCCACATGATGGACTTGATTACTTTATCTTTCCCCAGCTGTGTCTACCTTCAGGCTTTTATTCTGCAATTGGAAAAATGTTGGCTTGAATGCACAGCTTTTGCATCAATGTTTAGAGTAGAAAAGATCATAATGTTTTTCTTTGTGTGCCTGATACGAGAAGTGGGAGCTGTGATTTGAATTAACCGGTAACTGCATATGTGAAGGAGTTCCAGTATTTTTCCTGATCTTTTCAAATTGACCCCAGTGATTCAGAAAACAAATGTATTTTGTCTATATTATTCATACTGTAGTGATGTATAGCCTGCATAGCTAAGCAGAGAGAGAGAGAGAGAGAGAGAGAAAGAGAGAGAGAAAGAGAGAGAGAGAGAGAGAGAGAGAGAGAGAGAGAATTTCATCTCAAAATATCTCTTGGAAACTTATTTTCTCTATGACGGGGTGGAAGTCAGAAAGTATAAAATTGTAAATCTAAATAGATTCAAGCACTTGGGCTTTGCAAGCCACTATCATCCTGTGCAAGCCACTATCACCCTGTGCAAGCCACTATCATCCTGTGCAAGCCACTATCATCCTGTGCATGATCCTTCTAGAATGCCATGAGTAATGACCCCTTTCACTTTCATAGAGACCAGTTGGAATTGATCAGTCTTACTGTTTTTGCAACATCAGGTTAATGCATAAATATTCATTGTTTAGTTTTTTATATCACTTTAAGCCCAGTTCTGTGCCATGGAGACCTATTGCCAAGTCTAGGAAATGCAGAGCTCTCTGCTACTGGCAATGGTGGTGTGCTTTCAGCAAGTAACTCATATCCATCTCCTCTTCTCCCCCATTCTTATGATAATTATGGTGTTATGTTAACTTGTCGCTGGATCTTCAGCTAACCTCTCCATATATTCAGCTGTTTCATCTTTACACCATCTACTCTATGCTGATCCTGATGGAGCTGTAGTAGAGAACCTTTATGCCTCAGAACACAGCATTTTGCTGAGCCTGGTAGTATTTCTAGGCTGAGAAGATTTCATGATTTGAGTTCGTTGCATGCCAGCTCATTGATGCTGGAAACATTTTGCTTGTAATATCAATTTTCTGGCTGACATCAGTAGGATTTTTGTTTGTTTTTTGTTGGGGCTTCAAAAAACAAACAAATATTAGGTTTTAACTTGACTGTTCATTCAGGGTTGACCTTACCTGAAAGGAAAACTAAAAAAATGTGTTCCTGAAGTATGCTTTTGAAATGGTTCTTACCCATCCTCATTAAATGTGCATGATGGGGGTATTTATGTCATTCATTATCTTTGTAGATGCATGATCATCTAATAAAAACCAAAGACACAATGAATTCACAATGCTTGACCCAGTTTCTGTGTCACAGACTGTGTATATAGTTGGCAATGAATGTGCACTGTTATCTTGAGGTTTTCAAGTGCCTTGACCATTCCCATCTACGTGGCTCAATTAATACTGCTCCTTTGTAGCTTCATTTTATATTCCTCTCTCTCCTCTCTCTCTCTCTCTCTCTCTCTCTCTCTCTCTCTCTCTCTCTCTCTCTCTCTCTCTCTCTCTCTCCCTCTCCCCCCCCCCCCTCCCCTTGCCCCCCCCCCCCCCCCCCCCCTCCCTCCCTCCCTCCCTCCCTCAACAAAAATAAGTAGAGAAGAGGAATATTCCTCAGTCAGACCAGATTCAGTTCATTCTTTGAGTGTGAAATAGAAAGTTGACGTAGTCTTATGATGAAGTGACAATTTTTCAGTTTTTGATCAGCTTGCACACCTCACTGTCTTGCACATCAATGCAGAGCCTCTAACTGCTGATAACAAAACCATTGCTGCGTTTATGTCAGTAGTTAAGAAGCATGGACATGGGAGTAGCATAACCTAAAATGTGTGGTGTGACTAGCTGCCCAACAGACAAGGATGGACTCATTATCCTAACTGCCTGCTCCAGTTGTTTGCAGAAAATGTGAGATTCTTCTGTCATTGGTATCAGCCTGTGAGTCAACTTCCAGGCAGATCTAGCCAAGATATAAGTGTGTGACGATGTGACTAAATTGCTGAAGTACATACACATTGCCCAGGAACCATGCTCTGCGCACATGATGGGTGAAGTATAAAGCATCGCCTTGATCCATCCTAAACAAACCTCACTGTTAGGCATATCTGTAGTGATGGGACTGAACTTGGGAGCTAATCACATCAGAAGGCTACTAATTAATGTAACTTTGAAGTACACACCTTCATCCTACATGCAAGTTGATGGTTTGACAGCAATGAGGCAATTTGTATTCCACATGAAAGATGGCTGAAGTTGACATCATAGTCAACTGGGTGGAACACCCCAATGTTCATCACTATTTACCATCAGTGAAACTTTTGAGTTGTTGAAGGATGGATTGTGTTAGTTGATTGCATTTTCCAAAAACATTGCAGCTTCTTCCTATCTTTTCCTGTTATGTTGTCTGTGTGAAATTTCTGTGAATTTCATACACAGATTTGTTGATAGGAAATGTTGTTGGAGGACATCCACAACACTGTTGACTTTGTTTGCCTTTGTTTGCATAACACATATGAGAATGTGATTTGATGTATTTATGACCAGAATCATTGTTGTTATACAATTACCAGAAATAGCATATTTGATCCATACCCTTATGTTGGTGTTGCCTTTTCATCATGCTCAATTGTTGATTCTGTTCTGCCCTTCAATAAAAATGAAGAAATAAATGGGAAATTATATTTGTTTTTCTGTCAGAACATTTCCTGCACTTAGTGGTAGAAGAGGAACATTTGCTGTTGTTCCAATAGCCTCATCTGCATTTATTTCACTGATTAAGCATTTTTGGGTACATAAATAAGAACAGAATATCTTATAAAGTTTAACTATTTAAAATGCTGCAGCAGCCACTTTTCATTCATTCATATATTCATTCATTCATCCATCCATTCATTCATTCATTCATTCATTCATTCACTCACTCATTCACTCACAACTAGGCTTGGTCATTGTGGTGCCACATTAGTAGCCATCCTGACAAGCTGGTGCCATCTATGGCTGTCTCTAGCCAGGGCAATTGATAAAGGAAAATTCAGGCTGACCCAGTCACATATGTTATCAGTCCACTTTCTCTCCTCTCTTCCTGGTCTTCTGTTTCCTATTGTGCCCTGGAGGTTGATATTTGCCAGGCCATGTGAACATTTAGAGAGAGAAACCACTGCAGTTTGTGGTTGCCAGGAGTCTTCACAAGGCTTTGCTGTGCAGCAGTCTTGTGATGCACTCATTGGTTTGTGGTCGGTGTGCTTGATACCTCTTTTCACAAGCATCTCATCTGCATAGCTTAGGTGTTCCTTTCCAGCCCTTCCTCCACTGTCCAAGGGTGGCATGCACATAGGTAGAGTGGGTATTTTGTCTGACTTGAGGAAAGTGCATGTGCACTTGACGCTCTCTGATGGCATCTAGCACTGCCTGGGGCTGCCTGTAGTTGAGCTGCTGAAGCAAGCCCAGAAAGCTTTAGAACCATGGATTTGAGCTGATGAAGGCAGCATCTAGCAGCAGCTGTTGTATGGAGAACTCGGGGCCCTAAAGAGTCTAAGTTTTGGCTTCAAGGCTGATTTTTGACTCACATGCGAAGCAAAAGTGAGTCTATGTACTCACCTGTTTCGTCCGTCCGGGCGTCCGGGCGTCCGAAAACTTTAACGTTGGAATTTTCTCGGAGACTATTAAGTCTATCAACACCAAATGTGGCATGATGGTGTATGATGACAAGACCTCAAAAAACACACATAGTGACTTAACCTTGCTTCAAGGTCGCAGGGGCCATAAATGTTGTCTAAAAAACAGCCATTTTTCACATTTTTCAATTTTCTCTGAAGTCTTTGAGATTGGATACCTCACCTATACATGGTATATAGGGCAAAGTAAGCCCTATCTTTTGACACCAGTTTGACATACATTGATTCAAGGTCAAGGTCACAGGAGCTCTTCAAAGTTGAATTGTATACATATTTTGAAGTGACCTTGACCCTGAACTATGGAAGATAAATGTTTCAAACTTAATAATTATGTGGGGCACATGTTATACTTTCATCAAGAGACACATTTGGTCACATATCAAGGTCAAGGTCACTTTGACCCTTATGAAATGTGCCCAAAATGGGGTAGTGAACCACTAAAAGTGACCATATCTCATGGTAGAAAGTGCCAATAAGCACCATTGTGCTTCCTATGTCTTGAATTAACAGCTTTGTGTTGCATGACATTGGATGACCTTGACCTTGGGTCAAGGTCACATGTATTTTGGTAGGGAAAATGTGTAAAGCATGTCTTAGTGTATGATGTCATTGGTAGGTTTAGTTGCTTGACCTTGAAGGTCACCTGAAGGTCAAGGTCATGTAAAGGTCAAGGTCAAGCATGTGAGTCGTATGGGCTTTGCCCTTCTTGTTTTGTCTTGCCAGATGTGCTGCAGCATTGCCAGAGAATGGTGCAGCAACCATAAACTCCTACTTCATAAATATATTTCAAAATCTGAAAATTTTCATATCTGTGCCAATTTGCCAGCTGTAGATTTCTGGAAGTAATTGTATCAAGACATCTTTTGCAGGCTGATTCTACAAGTTTTGCAGCAGAAAGGAAGGTATTGCTGAGAAGCCAGCACTTTTAACATTTAAACTTATACTTACAGTCAGTTGTTTGCCTTGACCTCTTTTGAAACTCCAGCTAGGGCTTCTCTACAACCAGTATGGAGAGTGTCTGGGTCAGTGCAGTCTGCACAGCCCCAGGCTCAATGAGAAAAAATGCTGGGGTGGGATAAGACCAGGCTTGAGGCCACATTCCCAGTCATGAATCAACATACATGTACTGCATGGCTTTGCATGGAATCTTCTCAAGGCTGCTCATCCATACCTTACGGAACTTCCAATGGCTATGATGCAAATGAGTATTGTATAAATGTAACTCACAGTTTCAGAATGAGTTTGACCGAAAATCATCTCAATCTAAAAAGATACACATATCAACAAAAAAGTCAATGGAATAGATTTAGAGTTAGTGACGTTTTGAGCTCTCCATTCATCAAAATAAGGCTTATTCAGCTAGGAAAGTATTGAAACTGTTTAAGTGCTGCATCTGTCTGTGTGCATTCTAGTGGCATTCCTGCATGGGCATTAAAGATTTTGAATACTTTTATCTCCTTTTCTTTGTACAGTTTTGGGCATTGTACCTTGCACTTCTCTCGAAGTTCACACCTCAAAGTGTTGTGGAAATATCTTATTACACTGTTTAAGGATATTTGATCATGTCTTTTATGTTTGGTCTTGTGAACAGGTATTAAATACTCATCAGGCATCATTGCTGTGATGATAGATACCTCTCTCTGTAATGCTTCTCACATGAAATCATGCCATGGTGAGCAGGCCTCTACAACAATCCACCAGCATAAGAGCCTGTGGAATGGAAAGACTCTCAAAACCCGTGATAACCTGTCCTTTCCTGATCAATAATCTAGGGAAAGACTCACTTTGTATCCAAAGAATTATTAGGATAGATGTTTAGGGAGGGGGGGTGGGGGTGGGGGGGTTGTTTGAGATACAAGGACATGGGAGACTTGGTGGTGTGATGCTGGGAGGGTAGATAGAGAAGGGATGGGAAGCACGGGATCACGGGGAAATGGGAGAAAGCAGCTTTATTTGATAATGAGTAGTTATAACAACAACGGTTTCTATTTTCACATCATACATTCATCCTATTGAGGTAAAATGAAGAGTGAAAAACTTTCAAACAATTAAGCTAACGAACAGCTGGAAAGCCAACAGTATCATGGATCCTCCAAATGACCTCACATATCATGTAAATTCTCAATAAAATTAACCATTCAAATATCTGGAACTGACGGATTGTTCTGCAGGACTTCCACACTTATGTGAAACATCTTGATGGCTTTGTCTCGACACAAATGTGAATGGCAAAGGAGACAATCCTACTCTGACATCCTATTAGTAGACTTGAAATAACAATAAAGACCTCAGATATCATTGCTTTGAATCATTTTATTGTACTCTTTCTACACTGTACAGCAACAGGTGCAAGTGGCATGCCTACATTCAAATTAACTGCCGACAGCTTGGAAACCCATAGCCACAGACCACATTGACAAGAGAGTGATTACAAGCTTTGCCTCATGGCTCAGTCATTGTCAATTTACGTTAGAATTGTTTCTCTCCACTCAGTTCTCTTGTCTAAAAGCAAGCCTTAGCAAAAAGCAATCTTATCTACATCATTGTAACACAAGGGGTTTTCTTGTTTGGTTTTACTTAATGTCACAATTTTTTGTCCATACAGAGATCTAACATTGTACACTATTCCTACAGAGAATAATGTACCATTCGCATGAAGCAATGATCCAGGTACGTGTGCAAACATTTTTTTAATACCTCTTGTGAAAAAACGTTTATCACTAATAAGTGTGTGTGTGTGTGTGTATGTATATGTGTGTGTGTGTGTGTGTGTGTGTGTGTGTGTGCATGAGTGTGTACGTGCCTGCGTGTGTGAAAGCACCACATCCAAAAAGGAAAAGATATCATTTGACTGCAACTGTGGAAATGACAGTCATCCCAAGCAGGAATGTCAAGCAGGAAAGGATGCACAGGGTTATTCCTTCACTCCAGAAGAGGACTGAGTATATTTGTTGCAACTTTTACAGAATGAGCACACCTTTGTATAAATCTGCAGAATTTTAGCAAAAATCATATGGGGTCTCTGATGCTTACTTGCAGACAACACACACACACACACATGCACACACACACACATACATATACACATACACACACTTATATATATACACACATGCACACACACACACACATGCCTTTAATCACACAGATTCTCCCAATTGTCTGAACGATATTATACATAAGCTGTGAATGTTGGGAAAATTCAATATGGATCCTTGATTCCAGCCTTCATCTTTCTGGCTTTTTCACCACCAAACTTTACAATAAGCCTGAAAGTAAAAATTAGAACAGTGTTTGAATAAAACATCCCAACACAGCCAAGAAAGAAAACTATAGAGGCAATAAAAACTTAGTTTTTTACAGATGTCGGAGCATATGAGTTTCAAAAGGAAAGACAAAAACACATTTATCTGCTGAATATGAAGGATCACTACATCAACTTTGGTGATGATTTTTACAATGACTACATGTGGTGGTGGAGGTGGTGATGATGATGTTGATGAGAATGGAACATCTCCTAGTAAAAGTTATATGCATTATGGGAAAACATAGCAGAAATGTTGTTTTTTTTTAATAATTATAACCAAAGCACAAGGTAATGGTATGAACATAGTTTGGATGAACTATTGAATCCCTTTCAGAGATATGTGCTGCCTTTTCAGTTAAATGTTCCACCACTGGACAAACGGTCTGACATCAATGACTAGGATGAATGCAAACAAAAAAGTAAATGTCAGTAAGAGGCCAACAGCTCTAGCTATGAACACTGACATTCAATCAACACCTTCACTCCACTATGCTGCACACAGAGCGCTTCCTATCAGTGAAGCTACATCCTATGACAGAAAAGCCTCTGCTCTTGGAGCACACTTTCTAAAGTGGCCAAGGGCTGCCTTGCCACTGACCTGCTGAAGATGGAGGGGCAGTACTGTGCCAGGTAGCAGAGGACAAGGGGAGGCTTCAAGGAGATCCACACCTCTGGCAGCTGGTTGGCAATGGCAACTGCCATCAGGTGGGCACATCTTTCTGCAGTCATCCGTCGTTCCTTTGGCATCATTTTCTCATCAAGCGTCTGACACAGAGACCAACAGTGCCAGTAAAAATCCAACAGTCTTGCCTTTGACTAGACAGTTCTGGTTAAAATGAATGTCCAAGTTTCTCATGACTACTGCAAACTTGCAAGAGTTAACAGCGTTTAGGGTGGATATATATATACATACTTACAATGGAAATATTTACTCATAAAATACTGACAAAATGAAATCACTCTTTTAGTTTTAAATGGACAATTTTGCCTCAATTTTTTAAAGAATAAATTGTTTCAACTAGAAAAGTATAATTTGGACATAATGATATCCCATGGCATGAATATCACATTACCATAAAAGTTTGAACATATATCTAAATGTAGAAACTTCATTAATTGGCAATGTCAAGAAACTAGAAAAAAACAGTGGTTAAACCACTTGGACATTATCCAGGAGGTTGCAGGTTCAGTCCCTGCCTGAGAGAATGGAACTTATTTCTGTCCATCCCCTCTATGGTTTTTAATTCATAGTAGTAACAGGCAAGTCAGTACCTGGCCTGCAGTCCCTGTGAAGGCATGGTGCAGAATTTCAGAGTGCACAGGGCCAGGACACACCATTGTCACCTTCATGTTATTCATGGATTCCTCAATGCGGAGAGTGCTGAAGAAGCCCTGAAAGACAACAAACAGTGATTACAGGTAAAAATTCAAGTATCTTGACTTGACATGAAGCACTGGTTTATTTTCCTTCCTCTGCAATGAAAACAAGTAGCTGTGAATATGAGCCAACTTTTTTCTTCTTCACACGAAGTTTCCTTCTCTGCTTCAAATTCCATTTCCAGTGAAGGAAAGAGCTACTGGAGCTGAAATGAGACTGCACTGTACGGAATGACATATATTGATACTTACATGAAGAGCATGTTTGGATCCACTGTAAGATCCCATACCTGGGACACCTGCAATCAAATGGAAGAGTGAGTCTACTTACACTGTTCATAATTCAACAAAAAGGCAATGAGCGACTTTTTTGAAAATTATCTCCCTTGCCGCCGCTTGGCGGCGCGTCGGCTCTAAGGGGCTTGGTTGGTACACAGGACAAGTTCTTTCGCGTAGATTAGACCTGAGTGTTCGAGGTTTTTTAATTGTTTCCTTGCTGTCGCTTTCAAATCTGTTCACAGTACTAGGCTGGCTGGTTTACTTAGATGTGATTTTTTTTTAATGCGTGCTAGCTGATATTAGGTTTAGAGCTTGAATTTTCAATGATATTTCGCTTACAACTCCAGTGTTCGAACCAATGAAAACCACGGAAAGAGATGGCCGTTTCTTTCCTTGCATCTCATTGGCCAGCTTGTCATGAGGTCAGACTGATCACGCGCTGACCTCATGACAGTTGTAAGCGGAAAAAGCGAGTTGTAAGCGTAGATGTGATTTTTTTAATGCGTGCTAACTGATATTAGGTTTAAAGCTTGAATTTTCAATGATATTACGCTTACAACTCGCTTTTTCCGCTTACAACTGTCATGAGGTCAGCGCGTGATCAGTCTGACCTCATGACAAGCTGGCCAATGAGATGCAAGGAAAGAAACGGCCATCTCTTTCCGTGGTTTTCATTGGTTCGAACACTGGAGTTGTAAGCGAAATATCATTGAAAATTCAAGCTCTAAACCTAATATCAGCTAGCACGCATTAAAAAAAATCACATCTAAGTAAACCAGCCAGCCTAGTACTGTGAACAGATTTGAAAGCGACAGCAAGGAAACAATTAAAAAACCTCGAACACTCAGGTCTAATCTACGCGAAAGAACTTGTCCTGTGTACCAACCAAGCCCCTTAGAGCCGACGCGCCGCCAAGCGGCGGCAAGGGAGATAATTTTCAAAAAAGTCGCTCATTGGATAACACTGCTTATTTGAATTTGGAAGTTTTCACTTCTAGAAAGACATTCATGATCTTTCCCCAAAACAACAATCAAACTTTGTGACTTGCACAACAAAACCAGATGTGTGTCTGAGGCCACTTTATCTCACCTATTGGGTCCAAAACAACCTGTCTAGAATGTCATTTCGTTATAAAGGCTTGAAACATCAGAGTAAGAATTTCATATGACTACAAGAACAAACATTATTTTCCTAAACTTTCCTTCCATACTGTAGACATCAGTTCCCTTCGAAAACATCAACTCAAAACAATCCCCATGCCCAAAGGAATGGCTGAAGTCCTCATACTGACCAAACTTGCCCATCAAGCTGCTGACCACTACACAGTGGCCTGCCTTGTGATGGAGGAAGTGGGGCTGTAGGGCCTTAGTCAGGGACACGGGGCCCAGCACATTCACCTCCAGCATCTGCCGGTCAACCTCCAGCTCCGTCTCCATCCACAGCGCTCGTTGGGAGCGTCCTGCATTGCACACCAATATGTCTATCTGCAAACAGGGAAATCTTGCTCTGTCTGCTTTGTTTCATTCTGATCTCTCCTGTTTGAATCAATGAATCCATTTCATGATTTAAATTCTTTCCCTTTCATTTTACTCTTTCTTGTGTACTCATTCAGATAATTCATCTTCATTAACTATGAAAGACATTTATCTCACAGATCAGGAATGATTGCTATGAGAATTATAAATCAACAATTTTAGTTTTGAATCCAAATATTACAACTAATTCACAAGATCATATGAATCACTGAAGGCAGAGAATCCCATGCTTCAAATCTCAAACATAAATGTTAATCATATTCCATGTACATTTTTGAGTTGAGAGCTCCAGCAAAGGATGCTTTATGAGTACATATATACTGAAATAAGATGTACATTGTTATAACTAAGAAATTACTGAAAAATGCTGGCCCAAAAGGTTCACAAACAAGTCATGCAGAAGAAACAGCGAAGTGCAGACAAATGTAATCTTGAAAGACTACACACCTTCTTGAAGTACTTAGTGGCTGTCTCCACTAGTGCTTTGTGGCTGTCAAACTGAATGAGGTCCAGTGGTAGCACCAAAATGTCCTCCTTCCCAACTGTGCCAAACTCTGCAATTAAAGTCTTTTTTTCAGTCAACTTTTTCAAGTTACATGCAAAAATTGCTTTGAGTTAACTGGCTTGATTTTCACAATCACAGTATAAACTTTCACTTTTTTTAGTCAGCATGTTCATTTAGATGAGTGTTTGGTACATTTTTAATGGGTCTGTTGTATAGCAGCTGTTGAAATCTCTAGTACAAAGGGAATGGAATGTCTACATGAAACAGGACACATCCAACATTGTGTAGAACTTGCATAATCTAATCAAAATTATTAAGTCACACAACTGAAAGATATAATGTTTCCACAAAAAACATGTCATGATCAATACTCAATCTTACCGAGACATTTTCTCTTGACATTGTTGAGAAGGTGTTCTCTCCTGGCAGAGAGAATGAGACGGCAGCCACAGCGTGCCAGCTCATACGCCAGGGCCTCCCCAATGCCACTTGAGGCCCCAGTAATCCATACCACCTTGCCCTTCAGAGCCACTGTCAATAGAGATGCACAGAGACTGATCTTGACCCGCTTGTATGTAAATGACCCAACTGTGTGTGGTGCTGTCAGGTAGGAATTCCTAATGTCAGAGTTTTTACAGAAGTGGAAGGCAAAGGAGGAAAAAGACTGCAACATGTAAACAAACCATGAAAAGAGAGGAAAAGGCAGAGAAAAGGCAGAGAAAAGGGGACAAGAGAGAAAAGCAGAGGGAATGGAGGAACACAGGTTTGGAAGGAGGAACAGGAGCAGGAAATCCAAGGACAAGTAAGCAAGCATTGCAGATGGACAAGAGGTACGAGACAGTGGGAGAGAGCAGATCGAGGGGGAGGAAGAGAAGGCACTGAGGGAGCATGAAGAGAAGGCACTGAGGGAGCATGAAGAGAAGGCACTGAGGGAGCATGAAGAGAAGGCACTGAGGGAGCAGGAAGAGAAGGCACTGAGGGAGCAGGAAGAGAAGGCACTGAGGGAGCATGAAGAAAAGGCACTGAGGGAGCATGAAGAAAAGGCACTGAGGGAGCAAGAAGAGCAGGAGGAGCAAGGACAAGAGCAAGAAAACAAGGAAGATGTGAAAGGTAGTAGTAAAGAGGAGGAGGAGGAGGAGGAGGAGGAGGAGGAGGAGGAGGGGGGGGGGGGGGGGGAGGAGGAGGAGGAGGAGGAGGAGGAGGAGGAGGAGGAGGAGGAGGAGGAGGAGGAGGAGGAGGAGGAGGAGGAGGAGGAGGAGCAGAAGCAGCAGGAGGAGCAGGAGGAGGAGGAGGAGAGGGAGGAGAGGGAGGGGGAGGGAGGAGGGGGAGGAGGAGGAGGAGGTGCAGGAGGAGGAGGTGCAGGAGCAGGAGCAGCAAAAGCAGGAGGAGGAGGAGCAGGCGGAGGCCGAGGAGGAGCAGCAGCAGCAGCAGCAGCAGCAGAGGAGGATGGATGGAGTTTTACGGCCTATCAACTTTTGTAGGCTATGTAAGGCCATTAAGCTCGAAAATCACTCAAACAGTTGAGAGTAAACGCAAATCAAGTCACGGTGTCCCTAATTATTCGCCTCTTACGAATCGCGTAGGGAGACGCGGTGGGTCAATTCTTACCCCGAACCCACAGGGGAAAGCAGAGGAGGAGGAGGAGGAGGAGGAGGAGCGGGAGGAGGAGGAGGAGCGGGAGGAGGAGGAGGAGCGGGAGGAGGAGGAGGAGGAGGAGCACCGGGAGACTGCACGGTGGTGGCAGGCCACAGTACTGAAATAGACCGATGGTTACAGAATACAGTTACCTAGACTCTTGCCGAAAAGCGATGCCCATTGCAAGGAGAGATCGCAGTCAGCTCTCAGCAATCGAAGGAGCTGAATGATCATCACCGCTGTCGTAGGCACCACGACAAACATACACAGTTCTGCAAACATGTCTGTCAAGCTCAAGCTGATCTTTCCAGCCCAGCTTCACCACGACGACTGTTCGACTGCACACGGGATCGCCGGTTGTCATCCCTACGCTCTTCGCGTGCGTCCTCAGGTGCGTTTCCTGGAAGTAATTATTGGACGCGATCTAACCAAGTTCTTTGGTCCAATCACAGCTTAGCAGGGTCAAAATCGAGAACATCCGCCCAATGTTTACACCGGAACTTTGGTGGTAGAGGGAATTGCCTCCCTTGCTAGGGAGGGACAATAAGGGTACCATGGATCCTATATAGATGTAAGGTCCATGAGG